>JAQQSW010004141.1:0-14514 GCA_028646575.1 Pseudocheirus occidentalis
GAGAACCTTCCCTGAAATGAAAGTATACTCTGCCCTCTAATAAGCTGAATGTGGTCATATGAAGCCTCTGGAGGGAGACTTGTTCTTCAGGAATGCCCTCACTTTATTACTTTATGACTGAGCAGTGGGTCAAGAGGGCTGTGACATTCTCTGATCCAGGAGAAGGCTATATATACCATGATGTGAATTTTTGCTTTGCTTTGAGTCTCACAATGGAAAGAGTTGTATGATTTGGCCAGACCACACTCTAGAAAGTTGTTGAGCACCCCTAGCTTTGAAAACCCAGATGTTGGTGTTTCCCTCTCTGGTAACTGAGTAGGTATGGATGTAATGGTCAGATGGTTGGAAGCCCATCTGCCCATCTGTTTCTTTGTCTGCTTGTAATTTCTGCTTGTAACTTGTTTGTATTCTGCTTGCATTATCTGAAGTTAGGGGTGCTGAATTTTCCCCCTGAACCAGGTAAATGATATATGTTTGACTGATTAAAGTAAGATTGTTAACCCATTTTGAGTTGCTTTCCTTTAGAAAAGAACCTGTGCTAGCAGCCATCCTGGGCATCCTAGGGTGCATGCTGATACAGAAGATATATGCAAATTAAAGCAGCTCTGAGATTTTGTCTCACATCAAGTCAGTATGAAAAGATTAAAAAGACAGAAAGAGTCAATGGTGAAAGAGTTGTGGAAACTGCAAATTGGTCCTTGTTGGTAGAACTGCAAATTGGTCCAACTATTCTGGGAAGCAATTTGGAATTATGTTAAGAAAGTGGTTGTTGAGTCCATACTTTTTGACCAACTGTTAGGCTTGTATTTTAAAAAGATCAATGATAAAAAGAAAGATCCTGTGTATACCAAAAGATTTTTAGCAGTGCTTTCTGTTGTTAGCAAAGGACTAGAACCAAAGTAGATAGCACTCAATTTGGAAATAGCAAAATAAATAGTGGCATGTGAATGTAACAGGATATTACTTTATAAAAACAACAAATATGATGAATACAAAAATGCATTTTAATTCATATGAGCAGATACAAATTGAAATTTGTGGACCCAAGGGGAGAACATATACATATTGACTCCAATAATGCAATTACAAATTCAGTCATCAAACACTTATTAAGCACTTAGTATTTGTCAGACACCATAGAAGTGCCGGGAAGACCAAGAAATAACAACAACAAAATCCAGGACTGAAGGCTATAACTATAATGTCTACATGGAAAGAGATTTATGACCCAGTGAAGATTTAGACTTTGCTCTTCAAATAAAATTAGGGTTATTGTTATTTTCTTATGAAGGAAATTGCCAAGATGAGTAATTGCACAGGGTCCTACATTACAGTTTAATGAAGTTTAAGTTTGCTTTGATGCTGTAGCTTCTTTGACTAAAAAGACAGTAAGAAGACATAAAACTTCTTCCCTAGTCTTAATAAACCCAGTCAGTGAAGACATGTATGTGTGTGTAAACACACACACATATACATATTTGTGTGTATATATATGTATTATGTATGTATATATACACATATATGTATATAGTCTGATTGGTATAATGAGGTCTAGTCACTGTACAGTATCTTTACTTTCTTAAAAATTTCTTCTAATTCTTTATCTTCTTTTACAGTTGCTTTTGGAACAATATACACAGTGATAGCTAGAGGTGGGATAGGTCATATAGCCTTATTTCAGTGCTCTATTGTGGGATAGAGGTGACCCTGGGCTTTTAAAGACTTTACCAATGACATATTCTATCAATCAAGAGAAGTATGAAATCTCATTGTGTAATGGGAAAAGCATTGTACTCACAGTCTAAAAATTTGGGCTCATATCTTGGCTTCTGACGTGTGATCTTGTTGTATCATTTAATCTCCCAAATCCTCTATTCCTCAAATCCTCTCAGTTTCTCAAATGGGAATATTCATACTACTTACTTTATAGCATTTTGATGATGAGAGCACTTAAAATCATTATATCCATGTGAGTTGTTATTTTTTAAAGTCATAGCTCTATTAAAAATCATCTAATACAACTCTTTATTTTACAGATGAGAAACCTGAAAACCACAGAAGTTTTTATTTTGCCCAACATCACCCAAATACTCATTGATAGAACTAACATTTAGGAGTATATTCAATGGAAATGACCTTGTATATATGCATCAGAGGACCTAGGTTCAAATCTCTGGCTCTACTTGTATAAAATTGGGGGAGTTGATTAGACCTCAATTTCCATATTTTGCAAATGAAGAGATTGGAATATATCACTGGGTCCCAATTAGTGTGAATAATGACTTTAGTATAGTGACTCCATTATTTGAATGTATACTTTATATTTCCATTGGAGGAACTAATTTTCATGTTTTAGATAACCATATTTTCAAGAACATGACAACAGTATAAGATTCATTATTTGGACTAATGAAACTTGCTATATATGACCTCTAAAGTCCTTCCGTCTCTAAAGTCAGGTCCTATGATATCAAGTCTATTGCACCATTCACTTAATTATCATAGGTCCTGTTGATGTTTCAAGATGCTGTTTTGCTTAATTGGGTAAGTAAAGCACCCCTAAAACTGACAATTGTCTAATAGAGTTTGAGGGGGAGTATGATAAATACCAGTAAGACCCTTAAAGTGAGAACTTAAATATATTTTACAAAAATGGATTATTATCTTGAAAACAATAGGTACTTCAAAAAAGAAACCACTAAGACATGCAAATTAACTTAGCTGTTAATTATATCATAAGTGACATACAAATACTAATTTTCAATGGAATTTCATACAACATTTAGAACATGACCTTCTTACATGTGGGGATCCCAAAGCAGCTATTGCAAATTCAATGTACAAAACTCTATGGAACCAATTCCACTAAAAATGATCATTGACAAAATCCTATAATGAGTTTACTTTTTCTCTGACTATAGGATTTAACTAATGAAAAACAAAGGTGTTAAGGAAATAGATTCGCAGATTTAAGGCTTACAAGGATCTGAGTCATCACCAAATGCAATGCTTTCATTTTACAAATGAAGAAGCAAAAGACAAGGAGGTTATGTTATTTGCCCATGGTCACATAGCTGCTGTCTCTTCCATCTCTAAACTTCAATAGGAACTATTGAGTTGGGATTTGCATCCAGGTCTTGCTGATTTCAAGTATGGTGATCCATCCACTATAGCAGAAAGGACAGTAGGAAGATTAGCAACTCAATAACCTCACCCTCCTTAAACATAAGGCACACCCTCTGACAAATGTGTGGACAAGTGAAAACTTCTCAGGTAACATCTCAGAAATCTGAATAGAATTTTAGTAGAGTATCAGAGGCCTAGCAGCCTGAGACTATTGCCCTATTTCCCTGGTCATGAGTTGAAGGTTTTGCTGAGCTTAGCTAATATGTAGGAGGGGAAAGTACATGCTCCCCTTGACCAGTAAAAATACAAATTTAGAAGGATTACTGTGAAACCTACAGACTAGTCATCATGTTCCAAAATCCCCATGAGTCATAAGATATCTTCTACCTTCCTGTTGCAAGTAGGAGGGTCACCATGACCCAAAGTCCCCAGCATCCCCAATATTCATGAGATATTGTCTACTTGCACATCTGCATTGACAAAGTTGATTCCTCATCTGCTCTCATATCTATATTTTGACTCTATTAATGTAGTTGACATTTATCTGTTATGATACTGATGATGTATTTTGTCTGCTTCTGTATCCACTAGACATGTACTTTCTGCTTTTTGATATTATTGACATTTTACCTGCAATACCAGCAGATTTTTGAGGTTTTAAGATTGTGAGCCTCAGTTCCTAATTAATGGGAAAGGGACAGAATAACGCGGGGAGGGCTGGGAGGAATTTAGGGTATATAAACCAGTTTTTGCCTTATGTACCTCGACCTCTCCTATCAGACTACTTCTGGTTTTGATGACCTCCCCTTCTCCTGAGATTGTATAATAAAATCTTCCTGTCTTTACTTAGAGAAGTCTCTGCTTATTTCATTTGGGCAAAAGGATGTTTTTTTTGTCCCACACACAAATGTACACATCACTAGGAAGAGAGTGGATATGCACAGAGATCAAACATAAGGGTTCTAGACATGGGGAACATGTGTGGAAAGGCAACTCACAATTCTGATGCTACAGAACCACTGATGTCTTCTGGTGATGTTATTGTGCTACTTTCACTGGGCATCTACTTTGCTGGGTGTGTCATCTTGGCTAAGCAAGTTGTTTTGTGGGGATCCACTTGTCCTATCTGGTCTTCCAGTAATGACTGGGTATATAGTTCCTGGTGACTGCCTTGGTGAATGCTGTGCAGGAAGTCTCACTGCCAGGTTGTAATGGTAATATCATTTGAATTTGAAGATCCCTTTGTATTAGCAAAGGTGACTGGTACTTAGCACTTAGTAATTAATCAAGCCTCTGTTAAAGAAACAGAAGGTATGAACTACTGTTGCTGATGTAACAGGAAGAGGCTAAACAGAGAGGGGAAGTACTGTATATAAGGAAAATCCACAGAGAGGGAGAGTCAGAGGAGAAAGCCCCAGAGAGGCAGAAGCTGCTGCTGCTGGGGATACTGAAGAGGAGCCTGGGAGGCTGAAGAGGAAAGTTGCAGGCCTCTCTCCTAGGCTGGAGAGAATGATTTTGATTTTGAAAGCCTGGATGAAGCAAATTTGATTCTGGGAACCACCTGAAACTTCTGCTGAGTCCAAGGGCCAGCAAGAGCTGCTGAAGCTTTGAGGATTTCTGAGGGCCAGTTGGGGCTGCTAAAGACTGAGGAAGCCTCACCATGATGCTGGTAATTTGTATGAACCTGTTTGTGGCATTGTTAAGCCTTGACTTCCCAGGAACAGAGACTGTGAAGGATTTGGGGTGGACTGGATGCTGTGGGTTTCAGCATGGAACAGGAAGTGCTTGGAGAGCTGGACAGGGACTTGGGAGCTGTCTGCCTTTGAATTCAGGTGACTGTTTGGTGAATCCAGGTAGGATCTGGGACCATGGAAGGAGATCCAGGGAGTCTGGGAGACCACCCTTAATCAAGCTGAAAGAAGACTTTACTTGGATATTGTGTACTGACTAAGAAATTGTAGTTTACTAGTGACCTAGGGGTGGAGAGCCTGTGTATTTTCTGATAATTGAATATTTAATGATGAAGGATGATTGAATGATTGAATTGATTAAATGATTGATTGACTAAATGATTGTACTTAGTAACTGATGACTCAATAAGTGACTGATTTGTAACTTAGTGTGCCCCATGAGGGGAGAACTTTGACTATTGTACGTTGTGTCCCTTGAGGAGGCAAACTTCCTTAAGGATGATTGAATGATTGAGATGATTGGATGCTTGAGTTACTAAAATATTGTTCTTTGCTGAAAACTTTGTGACTTCTGTAATGAAAACTATGTGGCCTTCTTAGTGATAAGTTGTTTGAATGCTGTATTTTGACTTTCTGTGATAAGATGTAACACTGTGACTGCTGTACCTTGATTTTTGTGAATGCTTTGCTTTGATTTGTTATGGAATAAATAGAGTGTTTACTATACTGTGTAATCAGAACCTTAAAAGCTGTTCACAGTAGCATTCTTCTGGAAAGTTGCTTGTGCATGACTTTATGTATGTTGCTCTAGTGGTCTGAGTCATTTCTTTCATAGGCCCAGTTGAGTGCTACTCCAGTAGTTGTTGGACTCATTATCATCATGATAGTTACCATTTATAGAGTATCTACTCTGTGCCAAGCACTGTGTTAAGTGATTTACAAATATCTCCTTTGATCCTCACAGCAATATGAAGAGGTAGCTGCTATTATTATCCCCATTTTACAGATAAGTAAACCAAGGCAGAGGTTAAGTGACTTGCACAGGTTCACAGAACTAGTAAGTGTTTGGGTCCAGATTAGAACCCAGGTTTTCCTGATGAGGCCCAGAGCACTATCCAGTGTGCTGCCTAATTCTTCATATTCATAGGACTAGTAGTACTAGTAAATGAAAATAACAATAGCAACTACTCCTAGAGTTATTGTGAGGGTAAAATGAAATGTAAAGTGCTTAGCTCAGTGCCTGGCACACAATAAATACTATATAAACCTTAGCAATCAGTACTAGTGGAAGTAGTAGTAGTAAAATGGGGGCAGGAGTAGCTAAGGTGATGCAGTGGATAGAATGCCATGCCTGGAATCAGGATGACCTGAGTTCAAATCCAGCCTCAGATACTTACTACCTGGGTTACACCGGGTAAGTCACTTAACCCTCTTTGCCTCAGTTTCCTCATGTGTAAAAATGAGCTGGAGAAGGAATTGTCAAATTAAATTACTCCAGTATCACTGCAACCACTCCAATATCTTTTCTAAGAAAACCCCAAATGGCATTACAAAGAGTCAGGCATGACTGAGATGACAGGTAAGATGGGAACAACAATAGTACTTACACCTCAGAGTTGTGAAAATTAATTGTGATCATTGTAAAGTATTTAACAACCTTGAAGTGCCTGGCATGCAGGAAGTGCTATATAAATATTGGTTATTACTATTGATATTCTCTACCCTCCTAGCTTACCTTTTGTAATGCCAAGCACAGAAGTAATTCACACCTGGTTTCAGCTATTGAACTAACACCTTGTTTCAGTTCAAGTTTCTTTTGAGCCTTGTATCAAGTCTGTTAAGAAACAGAACATGTGAACTCCACAACTTTTGAACCCTAGAATTCACAAGTTCCTGAAACAGGAAGGGGAAGAGCTAATGACCATATATAAGGAGAGGCCCAAGTGCAGAGACAGCAGAATTGAGGAGAGGACTTTTGTGGTGACAGAGTCAAGAAGGAGAAAACCTGTGGTATCCCAGCACTCTGTTTGTCTGCTCTGTCTGTGTTGATGTTTGTTTATGAAACATTGTACAGAAGCCATGGGACCTTACTGGAACCTCTAAAAAAGGATTTTCTGGTTGTATGTTTACAGAAGTCCAGGAGGAGAGTTTTGGAGGTGCTGAGACTTTACTCATGATTTGTGCTGACCTCTTGGATCTTGGTTGTGGGTCTGTGTTGATTTCACAGGCAGATAGTGAATTGATGATGGTGCTGGCAATGTGTATGAATGTTATTGTGGATCTGTCAAGCTTTGTCTTCCCAGAAACAAGAACTGTGAAGAACTTGAGGTGGATTGGACACAGTGAACCTCAATATGGAATGGGAACTGGATGAAGAATTGGACAAGGAGCTGGACAAGGAACTGGGAGCTGCCTGCCTTTGAACCCCAGAGACAGTTAGAGCTGGCGCTATGGAAGAGGAGCCATGGAAGGTGAGAGCCCACCTTGGGTCAAGCTGAAAGAAGACTTTACTTGGATACTGTGAACTGACTGAGAAGATTATGATTTACTGTGACCTAGGGGTGGAGAACTTTGACTTTTGTACTTTGTGATTGAATTAAGGATTTTGTGATCGACTAAATGAATGTACTTTGTTGAAAACTATGTGACCACTTTGGTGAAAACTTATGTGGGCATTTTAGTGATGAGTTTCTGAGTTGTGATATGGTGAATGCTGTATTTTGATTTTCGGTGATAAGTTGTAACATTGTGAATACTATATTTTGATTTTCTATGAATGTTTTGCTCTGATTTGTTATTGAATAAATTGAGAGCTCACTATATTATGTAATTAGAACCTTGAAAGCTGTTCACAGCAGCAGTCCTCTGGAAAGCTGTTTGTGTGTGGCTTTACATCTTCTTATCTTTTTTGTAATTGTTTAACTGTCTCAGGGAATAATTTCATGCTATTTTGCTTTAATGCTGTCTTTTGACCAATGAAAAGTCTACATAGAGAATCATGGGACTTAGGTTAAACTTTTTATTTATATCCCCATTTATAAAATTTTATAATATTTTGTATAATTTGGTCCCAATATTGTAATGTAGCATGCAGTTTTTGAGAAGCTATGTCTCAAAAGGCACCCAAATTAACTTTTTGTTTTACTTAAGAGAATTTTGCCATCCTTAACTATAACAAAACAGAAAACCTCTCAGGCTAATTCAACAATTAATTACTAAGTGTCTACTGTATGTAAATTCTTTCTCGGAGAGTTTTCCTACTCTGTCCCACTACTTGCCCAAACATGTATACCTAGTTGCTAATGCTACTTTTAGTTTTCCTTCATCTACTATGTATATATTTCATATATGTATGTATATACATATATATATAGAGAGAGAGAGAGATATAGATAGATAGATATTATAGATAGATGTATGCATAAATATACAGATAGATACAGAGATATCTAGATAGTTGTACATCTTCATTAGGGTGTATACTCCTCAAGAACAGGAATGTTTTGCTTTTGCTTTTGTTTTGTTTTTGTTTTTCTTTTGCCTTTGTGTCCAAAGTGACTTGTATAAGATCTGGCATATAATTCTCTCTAACAAATGCTTGTTGACTGACTGACCAAAACTCAGTACTAAGTGTTGGGGGAGATACAAAGATAAGACTCAAGAGTGTATCATCTGGCTAGAGTTTGTTCTTACTAATATGTGTACTTAACATTGATTATATGCCCAATTTTAGTATTTCTCAGTTGGAGATACTAACCAATCATTAAATCATCATTATCTACATCAGTTTATTCCTTGTAAAGTAGTTCTGGAAGGAATTCAATGGTTCTATTTCATTTTAGTTATTTCCTTTAATACTTTTTTTTTTGCTTTTTGGAGGGCAGTTAGGGTTAAGTGACTTGCCCAAGGTCACACAGCTAGTTTTTTGAGTTAAGTGTCTGAGGCCGGATTTGAACTCAGGTACTCCTGACTCCAGGGCCGGTGCTCTATTCACTGTGCCACCTAGCCGCCCCTATTTCTTTTAATACTTAATGACAGAAGGAAGATAATAATCATCAGGTTTTATTATTGAGGTAATTTGTAAAGCTTATGAACAGGTCAGAAAGTGATTGAAAGAAATCACATTTTGACTCCGTATGTAAAATAAAATCTCTGCTGCTTTTCTATCTCAATCTGGCAGGAAGACAAAATCAATTAACAAGACACAGATAAAAATGTAAAGCCATGGACTGTGCCATACATTAGTTTGGCATCCTCAGCAAGGCCTTTTGTCTCCTGCAGGGAGCAGCTGCCCAGAGGACATTTATCATCCCTACTAGGGAGTCCTCATCTATTTCCTCCTTTTCTCTCTTTCTTGCCTAGATAACACCTTTATTTTGTTCATTGTCAGCAAATGATCCTCCTCTTTCCATATTTAAAATGCAGATTCTGGCTGACTTATGTTGAGGGGGTGAAAAAAAGTCTGATAGGTGACACACATTTTCTGTAACTTTACAGGAACCATAAATCTTACATGAGAGAGAAGAGCAGTAAAGACATTTTTTTTCCAGAGACACGTGAACCATCATTTAAAAGAAAATTGAATGTATTAAAACTCTTGATTGGGGGAAGAGAGAAAAGGGGTGGAGAGAGAGACAGACAGACAGAGTAAGAGAGAGGAGAGAGAGACAGAGACTCAGAGACAGAGAAACAGAGATGGAGACAGAGAGATAGAGACAGAAACAGAGAAAGAGACATGAAGACAAAGAGTCAGAGAGAGAGAGACATACACACACAAAGAGAGACACAGAAACAGAAACAGTCACAGACAGAGAGAGATTGAGAGACAGAAACAGAGACGAAGACAAAAACAGATATATAAACACAGACAGATGGATGGACGGGGACACACACACACACACACACACACACACACACACACAGATTATTTCTAAGTCTATAGTCACTATACTTCAAAACAATGAGAACACAGAAATCCACACCCTTTGCCTTCCCCATTTTACATTCTTCTGAATATATACAATTAGTTATTATTGACACTCCTGCTTCTCATGGCAGGCATTTGTTGGTTTTGTTGTTTTGTTTTTCTTGTCCTTCCCAATGTGTTGTCTTGCTAATATTCCCATATCTCTATAGAAAGCTCCTTATTCAGTTTCTTTTTTGGTAAAATGAGAGGGTTGAACTAGATGTATTCCAAGTTTCTTCCAACTCTGAAACTTCACAAATCTATTCACAAATTTGGCAACTGAGAATCTGCTATGCTGTGGACTATGTATTTTCTTTTGCTTCTCCCAAGAAGAGATGCAAATTACAAATAAAAAAGAGGTGCAAATCTACACAGTTACTAATCTATATCACAGAAAAGTGAAAGAGATACCTGGATTTTGTTATAATCAGATTTTAAAGTACAGATTGACCTTGAATGGTGTCACTCATCTTGGTCTCTTAATCATTACAAAATCCAAGACAGAATTTCTTCCCATAATTTTAAAGTGCAAAACATATCTTAAAGTTCACTGACTTTGACATACATACATACAGATCGAAATTGAATGGTAGATAGTTCCAAAACATAACAGATTTGTCAATGTTTCTGTACCTATTTATTTTCATTGGGAATGACAATGAACATTTGGTTTCTAGTGCCTTTGTACCTTAGGGGATTTTTTACAAGTATAGATTATATCACGTTGATAAAGTCAAAAATTGGGCCTGGCCCAATCCAAATTCCCATAGAAGGAACTGGTGCTGGAAGTGATATAATTTTAAAGGTCCAATGATTTATTTTAAAGAAAGCTCTAAAAAAAGAAAGATTGCAAGAAGTCAAAAACAAGTCAATATCTCTCTTGTTAATTGCAAACACATTGGTAATTACTGACCCATCCTTTCTCATCTCTACCAAATATTAATGGAAATGATCTATATGAAAATAATGTCTGTGGAAAACTTATACTGGTTGACTAAAAGATGTTTGATTAGATATAGCAGGAAAAAAGACATTCAGTATAGATTTTCTGACTGTGTGTTAGTCATGCTCTTCCAGTTAGCAGGCAGAGGGAAGAGCAGGTGGCTCCTTATGCTTGGGCTTTTATAAAAAAAAACAACAACTTATACACCAGGAATCTGTATCTATGGCCTAAATAATAGTTCATTAGACCTGTCATGGATAGTTTAAGGAAAACTAACCTTGTTTTCCTGGAGTAGGGTCTTAGGGAAAGCAAATCCAGGCTCCAGTGGTCAGGAAATAAAGTTTTTATGATGACATCCTTGTCGCAATTATGTAGTTGTTTGAGGGGAATCTCACAATCTCAGAGAAATAAAATTGGCAAGATACAAAATTCTGTTGTGTTTTGTTTGTTAATTTAGAAAATACATTTGACTAAGTGGAGGAAAGTAGCAGACTCTCCTGAGCCTAATAAAAATATAATTTTTTTTAGACATGGGTAGAATCTACTGAATTTTTGAGACGTGAGGTTTTTCTGAAATAAGATTGTTTCATGATCTTGTGAGACTCCTTGGTAGATATAACAATGGAAATAATTTTGTTTATGGAACTTTAAATTATTAATGCCAAGCAAGGCCATAAAGAAGACATATGCCTATCAGAGGTGTTTAACATTATTATAGACTTTTGACCCCATCAACATAGAAGGGGAGATTCTTATATATGATGAAGTTCTCCAGATGTTCCCATTTTCAAATGACTATTTTGATTTCATCAATCTCTACTTGAAGTATATGGTATCTATTAGCCATGAACATAGACTGATTTTACAATCAAAATAGGGGAAAAAAGTAATATGCATGGAAAATGTATATTACTGAGATTAAGGCATATAATGTAAAGGGTATCACAGTGAATTAAACTAACAGTATGAATATCTTTAGACATATCCTGGAGACAGGGCAGATTGTTGAATGGCAGGAGAATAGCCTAGACTGCATTAGGAAATTTGATTATCCTGTTCTATTTCTTACCACAAAATCCCAGAATTTTTATTATGAATTTAATACTAATTTACTATGACTTATTAATACTTAAAATTAAATTAGTATTTTAGTTAATTAATATTTATATTTAATTAATATTCATTTAATAATATTCAATATTTAATACTCATTTATTACTAATCTCCTGGCAATGCAGTAATAATGTGTATTATGGTGTTTGTAAGTAAGTAAGTAGCATCTTGCATTTAAACAGCATTACTATGTGATATCAAGGGTATATGTGATCAGGAAATTAGGTAGGACCATAGAAAAAGAAAAGCTGAAAACGGTGTGTGTATACATGGAAGATCTAAGGACAGTTAAAGTCCAGAAATTCAAAAGCAGATCCAAAAGGGGTAATGAGGTTAGCCATCCTAGACTGACCCCAAAGGCACTGCAGGGACCTCTCCAAAAGAAGGGGGCCCATATTGTGGAGGGATATTCTAGGGTGATCAGGAAGCATGGGAGAATGGATGAGGAGACCCCATGTGCTAAGAGAGGTCCTAGGGTAAGGCTGCAGCTGAGGCATGGTATGAAGGCCTCCCTCCCCTCCAAAAAAAAGTGAAAAGAATAACAAGTAAGGGAATGATGCTTCGTAGCCCTGAGTCTATGCTCAAAATGGGATGTCCTAGAGCAACTTCTTAGTGGGAGAATAGAGTCAGTATGGTAAAAGACTGAAGTCCTGAGGGAGCTTCCAGGGTGATAAAGTAGTTGAGATGTGATTTAATAGGTCAAAGTCAGAAGCAGAGGCATGAAGGGAATGAAGATTCCCAGGGTTGTATATATCCTCTTTAAAGGACTAGTGGAAGCACATGAATAACAATCATAAAGGATGAAATCAAATAGGAGACCCTGAAGGAATGTCCATGCTGATTAATCATGTGTCAGTCAAAGCATGGATGACTTTGCTAGTTTGTAAGGTCCACCAGAGAAGATACAATGTTTTAATTATCTTTACATTTCTAAGAATTTAGCATAATATTTTACACATAATTAATAAATAACTTTTGCTATTAAATAGCTGTGTGACCTTTAATTCTGTGGGCCTCAGGTTTTTTTTATATATAAGGAGAGAGATAAACCAGATGACAATAGATTTCTCCCATATCTAAAGGTTTTGTATGCTTTTGTGAACTAGTGAAATTTGGAGGGATAAGGAGGGGGCAGAGCCAAGATGGCAGCACAGGAGCAGAAAAACGCCACAGCTCTCACATGGCCACCTCAAATACCCATAAAATATAACTAAGCAAATTTTAGGACTCCAAAACTCACAAAAATACTCCTTCCTTTGAAGGCAGCTTGTCAGGTAGGGCTCATTGCAGTACTGGGAGCTGAAACCAGCCCAGCCTGAAACCACAGCTTAGACCCGGGGCAAGCAGGAGGAACAGGACAAGGTGCAGCTGGAGCCTTCCGGAGAGTGGATCAGCAGCAGCTGTGGCAGTTTCCAGATTTATGAAGCCAGAAGAAATAAGGCCTAAGTGAAAGGTCAGTGGGACTCAGCTAAATTTGAGTAAGAAAAGCAGTCGGGCCAAACCGCCTCCAGGGCAAGGAAGCGGCAGAAGCAGTGTCCCTGCAGCTGCCTCCACATAGCTGCTTCAGAGCTTCTGGCCTGCAGACTGCAGGGGGACCAAGCAATCGTTCAGAGGCCAAGTGCTCTTGTGTTAAGTGGCCTGGATCTGGATTGTGGTCTTGGGTGGTGGTTCTGGGGTGCATTTTCAGTGAACCAAAGCTTATGGGGGCTTCACCAGCCTCCTAATAGCTCTGGCAACTGTGAAAACACAAGCAATTTGGGACAGAGCTTTCCCCCGTGGAAGCAGTGTTCCACAGAGCTAAAAAGACAAGTAATTCACTGGCAACATGAGCAGGAAAAGGAGGCAAAGTAAGAACAACAACTGAACTCTAAAATCTTTTTCTGGGGACAAAAAGGACCAAAGCATGGGATGAGAGGAAGACAACACAGTCAGAACTCCCACACCCAAAGCTTCCAAGAAACATTAAGACTTTCTAGAAGCCATAGATCAGCTTAAGAAGGATTCTGAAAACCAAATAAGAGAAGTGGAGGAAAAATTGGGAAAAAAACGCAAGAAAATCATGAAAAGAGAGTCAACAACCTGACTGAAGAAAATAACACCTTAAAAGTAGATTAACTCAAATGGCAAAAAAGGTCCAAAAAGCCAATGAGGAGAAGAATGCCTTAAAAAGTCAAATTTTCCAGATGGAAAAAGAATCTGAAAAGCTTTCTGAAGAGAAAAATTCCTTCAAAATTAGAGTGGAGCAAATGGAAGCAAATGACTTTATGAGAAACCAAGATACTATTAAACAGATCCAAACAAATGAAAAATAGAAGGCAATGTGAAATATCACCTTGAAAAAAAACCACTGACCTGGAATATAGATCCAGGAGAGACAATTTAAAAACTATTGGACCACATGAAAGCCACGATCAAAAAAGAACTTAGAAAGTGTCCTTCAAGAAATTCTCAAGGAAAATTGCCCCGATATTTTAGAATCAGAGGGCAAAATAGAACTTGAAAGAATTCATCAATCACCTCTTGAAAAAGATCCCTAAAAGAAAACTCCTAGAAATGTTACAGCCAGGTTCCAGAGTCCCCAGATCAAGCAGAAAATATTACAGGCTTCCAAGAGTAAGCAATTTGAATACTGTGGAATCACAATTAGGATAACCCAAGATCTGGCAGCTTCTACA
>JAQQSW010004142.1:0-14513 GCA_028646575.1 Pseudocheirus occidentalis
TTGATAGGGAAGGCAGTTGGGAAGTGTTCTGAAAATGGTGGTTACCACAATCTGAAAGGCAGTTGGAGATACAGGAGTGGAAATAAGCAGAAAAGTCAGGGCAGGAAAGGTAGATTTGGGAATCTGCAGCATAGAGATAGAAATGAAATCTGTGGGAGTTGATGAGCTCACCAAGTGAAGCAGGATAGAGGGAGAAGAGAAGAGAGCCCGGGACAGGATCCTGAGGGACACCTAAGGTTAGAGGACATGATCTGGAGGATCCAGCAAAGGAACTCAGGAAGTGGCACTCAGAGGGGTTGGAGGAGAACTTAGAAAACTAGAGAGGAGAGGGTAGCTATGAAGAGAGAGTGATCCTTGGTGTCAGAGGCTGCAGAGAGGTCAAGGAGAATGAGGACCGAGAAAAGCCCACTGGATTTGGTAACTAAGAAGTCACTGATCACTTGGAGAGAGCAGTTTTGGTGGAACAGTGAGGTCATGAGCAGGACTGTAAGAGTGAGAATGGAGAAAGTGGAATTTCCTTTTGTAGAAGGCCTTTTCAAGGGGTTTGGCCATAAAGGGTAGAAGAGATAGAAGATGATAGTAGGGGCTGAAAGATCAGTTCAGGTTTTTTGGGGGGCATCATTATTGTTTTTTATTTTCTTTTGTTTTGTTTGCTTTTTGGAGGGCAACTGGGTTAAGTGATTTGCCAGAGGCCACACAGCTAGTTTTTTGTATTAAGTATCTGAGGTCAGATTTGAACTAAGGTCCTCCTGACTCCAGGGCCGGTGCTCTATTCACCATGCCACTTAGCCACCCTGGGGTTATTGTTTTTAAGGATGGGGAGAAGAAGGCATGTTTATAAGCAGTAGGGAAGGAGTCAATAGAGAGGGAGAGGTTGAAAATAAGTGATACAGTGGGGATGATTGAGGGGGTCAGCTACTGGAAGACGTAACTGGAATGGGATCCATTGAGCAGGTAGAGGGGTTAGCTTTAATAAGAAGTGAAGCCACCCCTTTATGTGAGACAGGGGTGAAGGAGATCATGGCAAAAATTCATCCCAGAGCCTCAGTGCACCACAGTATTCATAGTAGGACTTTTTTGTGATAGGAGAGATCTTGAAATAAAGACCTCCAAAGAAGAAGCCTTTTCTACCAGGGAACATCTCTGATTGTTAGGAAGATTTTCCTGATATCAAGCCGACATTTTCCTCTTTTTATCTTTCCCCTGTCATGGCTTTTGGTTTTGCTTTCTTTAGTCTTGTGTAATCTTATTTCTAAATTGCAGATTTTCACATATTTGAAGACAGCAAAGAGATAGGGGTAGAAGCATTTAGTTGAGCCATTGAGATCACTGACTGCCAAGAAGGAATTCTCAGAATGTATAAGTAAAATCTAAACTACAAGTAACCTGGGTTCACCCCTGGTCCATTTGTAGAAGACTTTAACCTGGGTTGGTGAACCTTTGACCCTAAGGATTGGTTCTGAAAAGTTTGGATTCAGTCAAAGGGCCACACTGGAAGATCTAGAAGGCCACATGTGGCCTCAAGGTTACAGGTTCCTCATCCCTGGGTCTAAACATCATTGGAGATAATGATTACTTGATTCTTCATCTCTGTGAGGGGCAAAGCTGGTAAGGGCTTTGGAGAAGAGCAGTCCTTTTCTTCTATTCTGGCTTTGAGAGAGGACTCACCAGGATTCCGGACCTGGAGTCAAGAAGACTCATCTTCCTGAGTTCAGATCTGGTCTCAGATACTTACTAGCTGTGTGACTCTGGGCAAGTCAGTCCACTGACTTTGCCTCAGTTTCCTCATCTATAAAATGAGCTGGAAAAGGAAGAGGCATAAACCACTCTAGTATCTGCCAAAAACACCCCAAATGCGGTCACAGAGTCAGAGACGGCTGAAAAATGACTCAGCAACAACAATGTACCAAGTACTGTCCTTCATCTTAGCATTGACTAATATGAACCCTTGTGATTGACCTGAGTTTTGTTACCTCTCCGTGTTATAGTTGTAGTTGTGGTGTGTTTGGTTTTAGTTGTGGTATGTATGGTTTTTTTGCCTCCACATTCTTCAGGCTGTGTTACTTTCCATATTTCTCTGGATTAATTCTTTGTGTTTATCAGTCTTTATGGTGCAGTAATATTCTATGACTTTCATAGCACCTGGTGGTAGCAGAGTGGATAGAGCCCTGGGCCCAGCCTCAGGAAGATCTCAAATCAAATCAGGCCTCAGACACAACTTGCTTTGTGACCCTGGGCAAGTTGCTTCAGCTCTGTCTGCCTCAATTTCCTTAACTGTAATATGGGGATCATAAGAGCACCTACCTCCCAGGGGTGTTGTGAGGGTAAAATGTGATAATAATAATAAAACGCTTACCACAGAGCCTGGCATAGAGTAGGTGTTTAATAAAAGTTTGTTTCCTTCCTCTTATGAAAGAAAATATGCTCCAGGTTCCAGGTAATCTTAGGACCCACAACCATTCAAAACAATAGCTGATAAGCCCCTGACAATGTCTTTACTCTTTTTTGGTTGTATTTTTAAAAATTGTATTGATGTTTCTTTTTCTATTACATTCAGGATTACCCCTACTCTGTGACAGGTCTCTTGTAATAAAGTAAACAATTAAGTAAACCTTACTATAGTGAATACATCAGAGAGTGCACACAGCATTGTCCATCTGGAATATCCTTCCTCTCTATCAAAAAAAATACAAATCTATTTTCTCTTTTCCCCATCTCTCAACCCATTGGAAAAATAGAAATAAAAAATGAGTTCCTTCTGACAAATATGCTTAGTCAGATGAAACAAATCCCCTCATTGGCAGGGAATCATGAATGGTCTAAACTTTCCTCTGACCTTCCAGCTTCTGCTGTTTGTGTCCCCTGAGGGAAGGTGACAAGGGCAAGCCAAGTTCTATCTGTGACAGCACAGGGCAACGCCCACCTTCTGTGGCCAGCCTGATCTCCCAACTGGAATGTGGAGAACCTCTAGTGAAAAAAGATCAACTTTCCTTTTGACCCTGATCAGGCCTTCCATCTCTTGCTGTGCCTGTCCTTTGAGGGAAGAGGAAGAGGAAAATCGGTGGGACTTTCTTCTATTGCTTTACCATGTTGCCTAATCTCCAAAGAAGGGAAATAGTGAACAGAGCCTTCCATCTGACCACCTAACCAGGTGCCTTCCATCTCATGCTGCCGTTGTATTGACCCAATCTCCAGTGTCCCTTGGGAAGAAGGGTAGCATCTTCCACTCAATGATTAACATTCTTACACTTGATCATATCTTACACATCCTAGTAATTCTGAATCCTTACAAGTCATCATCTAAACCCCATTCCCCATCCCTACCACCCAATTCCTTTTTCCCATCCTTCTCAACTCATTCCAAAGTTCCAACCAATACCATCCTCCACTTCCAGAATACTTGCTCCATAGGCAAGAACCTTCTTTCATCCTAATTTCTTTTCTTTTCCCACACCTTCCATCTTCTGCCTTTTACTGAAACCTGGCTTCTCCCTGAAGATATAGCCTCTCTACCCATCCTTTACAGTACTGGATGTACCTTCATTCATCCCCCTTGGCTCCCTCATCAATTTGGGGATGTTGGTACATTCCTTGGTCCCCATTGCTGCTTCTATGTTCCATCACTACCTCCATCATTCAGTAACTTCTCCTCCTTTGAGGTACATACTGTTTTTCTCCACTGCCCAATCAAAATCCTGGTAGCTCTTGTCTACAGATATCCCCTTCTTTCTGGAATATAATTGGTACATAGCTCATAATTTGTCTCTCTTCTACAGCTTCTGCCCTCATATCAGGGGACTTTATTATACATATTGATGCTTCTTTAAATACCCACTCAGTGCCTCAACCTACTCATTTCCTGTAAGCTACTTTTCCACCTTACCTCAGCCACATGCAAAAAATATCCCTCCCTTTGGTCTTGCTGTCACCCCAAAATGCACCACTACCATGTTTAAGAATCTCCTTATCTGACCATAGTCTATTGACTTTCTACCTCTCCCTCTGTCTTCTCTTATCAAATCTTGTTCTTTGTCCACACTGACCTCCAATCCCTTGACCCCTCAGTTGTGTCCTAGGCCATCATCCTATACTAATAACTGTCTCCTTTCCTCATCTTTACCCATTGGTGAACCAATTCAACTCTGCATTGTCCTCTTCTCTTGAGTCCTCAGCCCCTTTATCATTTCAACAATTGTGAGAGGCCCAGCCTTGGATCACTCTCACCATCCACCTTTTTTCACCTTTACTCTTACATGCAGGTTTATTAATGAAGGTGGAGAAAAATCACAACAACCATTCTGACTGAGTCCAGGATAAATTTATATTGTATAACCTCAACTGGTGCTAGGCAATTCTACTATTTCCTCCTTATCAATTCACTATCCCACTCTCCACAGCAGCTCTTCCAAAACTTTTTATCCCTCCTCAAACCTTCCTTGACTTCCCCTCCTCCCACCTTCTTAATGGAGAACCTTGTTTCTTACTTTATATAGAAAAAATTGAGGCCATTTGCTGAGAGCTCCCTCTTCTCTCTTCCTTATTTCCTATCACTCAGGTACCTTGAAGTCATATTCTCCTTCACCCTTGTCCCACATGATAAAGTGGCCTTACTCCTTACCAAGGCTAACCCCTTCCCTTGTTCAAGAAATCTCATTGCATCCTGTCTCCAACAGATTACCCTGTCACTCATCCCCATTGATTCTTTTATTTTCTCATTCCCTACTGCCAACAAACATGCCATGTCTCTCCCGTTGTGAAAAAACCCTCACAAAAATTCTATTTGGTTCTTAATTTATTTCTTATTTATTTTTTGATTAAGTTTATCTCAGAGCCATAGGGATAAATTGAGGCCCCCCACTACTGTAGTTTTATTGCATATTTCTCCTTGTAAGTCAATTAAGTTTTTTTAACTTTAAATATCTAGAAGCTATACCATTTGGTGCATATATGTTAAATATTGGAATTGATACATTATCTATGTTTCCTTTCAGCAAAATGTGGTTTTCCTCCTTAACTGTTTTAATTGAGTCTATTTTTACCATAGCCTTATCCAAAAGCATAATTACTACCCCTGCTTTTTTTTCAGTTGAGGCATAATAGCTTTTGCTCCAACTCTTTTCTTTAACTCTCTCTGAGTCTTTATGTTTCAAGTGTATTACTTGTAAACAAAATATTATTAGATTTTGCTTTTCAATCCATTCTGCTAATATATTCTATTTTATGGGTGAGCTCATTCTAATCACATTCACAGTTATGATAATTATTTCATCCAATTCTCTTAGACTTTTCCATCTTTTTACTCCTCACTCCCCATTTATTTCTGTTACCCTTTCTTTTTCCTTTTAATCTTTTATTCATTATCCTCCTTTTACATTTAAGATTTATTCAGCCTGTGACTAATCCCTCCCTGAATCTACCCTCTGCCTGTTCCTCTCTGCATCTTTGTTGAGTTGAATGCATTCCTACACTAACCTCTGTGTGTGTGTACGTGCATGCGTAGGTGCGTGTGTGTGTGTTCTGCATTCTTTTGACCAGTTTAGATGAAAATGAAGTTGAAGGGATACAAGCTCCCTCACAATTTCTATGTTTGCATGTAGTTTTACTTTTGCACAACCAGATTATGTATGTTAAGCTCCCTATTTTTCCTCCTATTTCCCCCTAATGCATCCTTTCTCTCTCTTCTTTTTTATTATAACATCTTCAAGATGTAACTAAACTATTTATGGGTCTTCTGTCTCAATTGACTACTTTTATGATGTCTTGTGACATTAGGATTCTGAAAGAGTGAGCACTTTAACATCCTCCCCTCTTTTATAATATATACAAATCAGTTTATCTTTATAAAATCCTTGTTAAAAAGCTTATTTGTAATATCTCTGTGCACTAATACATGATCAATTTTAGTAAAAGTTCTGTGTGGTTCTGAGATATACATACATACATATATGCATAAAATACATATATACATGCATACATATATACATATTCTTATGCAGTTGCATTTGAAAGATTCTATAAGTCTTTTAGCTCCAGTTTCTCCAGCAATTTATTCAATTCTGTATTTTCCCTTTTGTTTATATTTCTTTGAGATGTGTTCAAAACTAAGGTGAAAAAGTAAAAGCAGGGACTTGTCTGAGATCTCCCCCAAACCCTTCCAAATACCTATTTTAAAAAATGACTCCAAACAAATCTAGAGCAGCAGAGCTCACAAAATGACAGAGTGAAACAAGTTTCCAGCCCAAGATAACCTGGAAGGTTGACAGGAAAGGTCTGTTGCACTAGTCTGAGAGAAGAGTCCAGTGTGGACTGTGTCAGCACAGATGGGCTGGAGCAAACCTGGAGCAAACCTGGAGCAATGCTCAGGGAACTGAATCACTGGCAGCTGTGGCAGTTTCCAGACTGCTCAATCCAGAAACACCAAAGACAGCTTAGAAGGTCAATAGGAAATGTCTGTTAGACCTGGGTGAATGAAAAGTGAGATCTGGCCTGGTCCTAGCCTCAGAATTGTGGTGGTGGAAGCAGCAACAGTGATGGCTTCCAGAGCTCTTGGCACAAAGGTGGTGGTGGGGATCCAGTGGCTAATTAGAGGGGCATTGCAGGGATCTCTTTGTTAGTGCTAAGTCAGGATTCTCTTGCTTTGTTTTGCCTGTGCTTAGATCTGGGCCATAATCCTAGATGGTGGTCCTGGGGCAAGGAGAAGCTCTGGCATGGCAGAGCTTGTGGTGGGCATCAAGAGGGAATCTTCCTCACAGTTCCAAGGCAGAAAAAAATGCTGTAATCACTGACAGAGAAGAGCACACACCACAAGAGTAGTAAATACCTTTCTTTTTATCATACAACCTTGAAAGAACTGAAAATTCACAGGTCCCTAGAAATATCTCTGAAAACAGCTGCACAAAACCCCTGAAGCTTGGGACAGTATACCCTCCACACTGGAAGCAGAGATCTACCTTAACAAAGAGCTAAGAAGTCAAGTAATTGGCTGGGAAAATGAGCAAATAGAGGGAAAAATTAGACTATAGAATCTTACTTTGGGTATAAGGAAGATCACAACATACAACCAGAAGAAGACAATAAAGTCAAAGCTCCTACATCCAAAGCCTCCAAGAAAAATCTGAATTGGTTGCAGGTTATGGAGGAGCTCAAAAAGGATTTTGAAAATCAAGTTAGAGAAGTAGAGGAAAACTTGGGAAGAGAAATGAGAATGATGCAAGAAAATCAGGAAAAATGAATCAACTTGCTAAAAGAGACCCCAAAATGCTGAAGAAAACACCTTAAAAATAGACTAACCCAAATGGCAAAAGAGGTCCAAAAAGCCAATGAGGAGAAGAATGCCTTAAAAAGCATACTTAGCCAAATAGAAAAGGAAGTCCAAAAGCTCATTGAAGAAAATAGTTTCTTAAAAATTAAAATGGAACAGAAGGGGCAGAGCCAAGATGGCAGTATATTTACAGGAAAATTTCATGAGTGTCCCCCACAACTACCTCAAATACCTATAAAATATGGCTCTAAACAAATTTTAGAACTAAAGAACCCACAAAGTGACACAGAGAAACAAATCTCCTGCTGAATGCAAACTGGCAGGCCTATAGGAAGGGTCTATCTCAGCAAGCTGGGAGCTGAACCTAGGCTCATGTGAACCACAGTTTTAGCCTCAGGACAACCCTGACCAGCACAGCCAGAGCAGACTTCATGAGAGTGAATCACTAGCAGCTATTGCGGTTTCCAGACTTATCAACCCATAAACAACAAAGACAAAGTAAAAGGTCAGGATGGAACTCTGTTAGACCTGGAGGAGACACAAGAACGTTTTCCAGGCCCTACCCCCGAGGCAAGAAGCAGAGGAGGCATGGCAGTTGTGCAGCCACCCATGGCTCCTTCAGAGCTCTTGGCCTGCAGATTGTAGGGGACCAAGCAACCATTCAGAGGATAATTGCTCTTTCTTTAACCTCCTTGGATCTGGATTGCTGTCTTGGGTGGAGGTCCTGGGGTGTGTGGCCAGTGGGCCAGAGCTTGCGGGGGGTTTCAGAGAGGGCACCCAACTAATAGTTCTGGCAGCTGTGAAAACCCCATTGATTTGGAACAAAGCTCTCCTCTCTGGAAGCAGAGTTCTACCATGGCAAAGAGCTCAAAAGTCAAGTAATTGAGTGGCAACATGAGCAAGCAGAGGAAGCAAAGCAAGCACAGCAATCAAACCTTAGATACCATTTTGGGAGACAAAAAGGATCAAAGCATGGAATGGGAGGAAGACAATGAAGTCAGAACTCCTGCATCAAAAGCTTCCAAGACAAATATGGAGGGATTACAGGCAATGGAGAAGCTCAAAAACGGTTTTGAAAATCAAGTAAGAAAAGTGGAGGAAAAATTGAAGAGAAATGAGAATGGTGCAAGAAAATCATGAAAAGTGAGTTAACAACCTGACTGAAGAAAATAACATCTTAAAAATAGACGAACTCAAATGGCAAAAAAGGCCCAAAAAGCCAATGAGGAGAGAAATTTTCCAGATGGAAAATGAATTTCTAAAGCTCACTGAAGAGAATAATTCCCTCAGAATTAGGCTGGAGCAAATGGAAGCAAATGACTTTATGAGAAATCAAGATACTATTAAGCAGATTGAAACAAATGAAAAAATAGAAGGCAATGTGAAATATCTTATTGGAAAAACCACTGACCTGGCAAATAGATCCAGGAGAGATCATTTAAAAATTATTGAGTTACCTGAAATCCATGATCAAAAAAAGAACCTAGAAATCATCCTTCAAGAAATTCTTAAGGAAAATTGTCCTGATATTTTAGAACCAGAGGGCAAAATAGAAATTGAAAGACTTCGTTGATCACCTCTTGAAAAAGATCCCAAAAAGAAAACTCTTAGAAATGTTATAACCAGGTTACAGAGTCCCCATATAAAGGAGAAAATATTACAAGCACCCAAGAAGAAACAATTTGAATATTGTGGAGACACAATCAGGATAACACAGGATTTAGCAGCTTCTACATTAAGGGACTGAAGGGCTTGGAATATGATATTCCAGAGATCAAGGAGTTAGGATTAAAACCAACAATCACCCACCCAGCAAACGTGAGTATAGTGTTTCAGGGGAAAATATGGTCATTCAATGAGATGGAGAACTTTCAAGCGTTGTTGATGAAAAAAACAGAGTTGAATAGAAAATTTGAGGTTCAAATACAAGAAGCAAGAGAGGCATGATAAGGAAAAGAAATCTTAAGGAATTTACTAAAGTTGAACTATTTACATTCCTACATGGGAAAAATGACAGTTGTAACTTATGAAACTTTTCTCAGTATGAGGAGAGTTGAAGGGAATATAAATGTGTGTATGTATACATACATATATATGTTTATATAGGAGGGTATATGTGTATAAATTCATATGTGAGTGTGTGTATATATGTGTACATGTATACATAGAGGGCTCAGGATCAGTTAAATAGGAAGGGATGATATTTAAAAAAATAAAATAAAGAGGTGAGAGAGGAATATAATGAAAGGATATAGGAGAGACAGAATAGGGTAAATTATCTCATATAAAAGAAAGCTGTTACAATGGAGGTGAAGAACAAGAACGCAAAAGGGAATGAGTCAACCTTACTCTCATTGAAATTGGCTTAAGGAAGGAACAACATATATACTCAATTGGATATCTTACCCTCCATGTAAGTGGCGGGGAAGGTGATAAGAGGGGGGATGATAGATGGGAGGGCAGATGGGGGTGAGGGTAGTTAGAAGCACACACTTTTGAAAAGGGACAGGGTCAAACTAGAAAATAGAACAAGTTGGGGCAGGATAGGATGGAGGGAAATGTAGTCAAGTCTTTCACAATATATCCACTATGGAAATGTTTTGGGTAACTACACATGTACAACCTATATTGAATTTCTTATTTTCCCAGTAAGGATGGGTGATGAGGAAGAAGGGAAAGAATCTGGAATTCAAAGTTTTAAAATCAAATGTTTAAAATTATTATTATTATTATTATTATCATTTTACATGCCACTGGGAAATAAGATATACAGGCACTGGGGTATGGAGATCTGTCTTGCCCTACTGGAAAGTTGGAGGGGAGGATGGGAGAAGATAGAGGAGAGAGCAGATTGAGGGAGGAGGTATTCAATGGGATCACTGTTTTGGAGTGGTGGGTAGAGGGAAAGATGAGGAGAAAATTTGTAACTCAAAATCTTGTGGAAATGAATATTTTCAATTAAAAATAAACAAAAAAGTTAGTAAAAATCAAAAAAAGTAGAATGGAGCAAGTGGAAACTAATAACTTTATGAGAAGTCAAGAAATTATAAAACAAAACCAAAAGAATGAAAAAATAGAAGACAATGTGAAATATCTAATTGGAAAAACAAACTGACCTGGAAAACAGATCCAGGCGAGATAATTTTAAAATGTCAGACTACCTGAAAGCCATGATAAAAAAAGCCTAGACATCATCTTTCAAGAAATTATCAAGAAACACAGCCCTAATATTACAGAATCAGAGGGGAAAATAGATACTACCAATCACCTCCTGAAAGAGATCCCAAAAGGAAAAGTCCAAGAAATATTGTAGGCAAATACCAGAGTTCTCAGATAAAGGAGAAAATATTGCAGGCAGACAGAAAAAGAACAGTTCAACTATTGTGGAAACATAATCAGGATAACACAAGATTTAGCAGCTTCTATATTAAGGGATCAGAGGACTTGGAATATGATATTCCAGAGGTCAAAGGAACTAGGATTAAAACCAAGAATCACCTACTCAGCAAAACTGAGTGCAATACTACAGGGGGAAAATAGGCATTCAATGAAATAGAGGACTTTCAAGTATTCTTGGTGAAAAGACCACAGCTGAATAGAAAATTTGTCTTTCAAATACAAGAATTAAGAGCAGCATGAAAAGGTAAACAGGAAGGCGAAATCATAAGGGATTTATTAAAGTTTAACTGTTTACATTTCTACATGGAAAGATATATCTCATGAAATCTTTCTCACAGGTACTAGGATAGCTGGAGGGAATGTATGTATGTATGTATGTATGTATGTATGTATGTATGTGTGTGTGTGTGTGTATAGACAGAGGGCGCAGAGTGAGTTGAATATGATGATATTATATCCAAAAAATAAAATTAAAGAGTAAGAGAGGAATGTAATGGGATAAGGAGAAAGGGTGAGGTAGAATGGGGTAAATTATCTCACATAAAAGAGAAAAGAAAAAGCTTTTACATTAGAGGGGAAGAGAGGGGAGGTAAGAAGGAATAAGCGAACCTTACTTTCATTGGATTTGACTTGAGGAGGGAATAACATACACACTCAATTGGGTATGAGAATCTATCTTACCCTACAGGAAAGCAGAGGGGAAAGGGATATGAAGGGGGAGGGGCATGATAGAAGGGAGGACAAATGGGAGGAGGATGTAATCAGAAGCAAAGACTTTTGAGGAAGGACAGGGTTAAAGGAGAGACTAGAATAAATGGGGGATGGGATAGGATGGAGAGAAATATAGTTAGGCTTTCATAACATGATTGTTATTGAAGTATTTTGCATGGCTACACTCATATAATGTATATCAAATTGTTTGCCTTCTCAATGAAGGTGAGTGGGGAAGAAGGAAGAGAGAGAATGTGGAGCTCAAAGTTTTAAAAACTACTGTTAAAGACTTTTTAATGCAACTGGGAAATAAGATACATAGGCAATGGTGTATAGAAATCTATCTTGCCCTACATGAAAGTATAAGGGAAGAGGATAAGAGAAAGGGGGTAGTGATAGAAGGGAGCACAGATTGGGAGAAGGGGTAATCAGAATGCACAGTTTGTTGGGGTGGGGGAAGGGGAGAGATGGGGAGAAAATTTAGAACTCAAAATCTTGTGGAAGTGAATGTTGAAAACTAAAAATAAATTAATTAGGTAATTTTTTAATTGTTCAAAACAGGGAGGGACATTAAAGTCTCCCACTATGATTATTTTTATGTCTACGTCTTCTTATAATTCAGGTAATTTTTACTTTATTAATTTAGATGCAAAGACATTCAGAGCATAAGTTTAATATGGATATTGGTTTGTTGTTTATATTCCATTTGAGTATAATGTAGTTTCCTTGTTTATATTGTGAAGTTATTGGGGGTTTTTTTGTTTGTTTTGTATGATAGCACAATCATCACTCCTGCTTTTTCAAAAATCTGATGGATGCATAGTAAATTTTGTTTCAGCCCCTCATTTTTTATTCTATAGTGAAACACAGTGGGGTTTTGTCTTTTTATCTGTCACTCTCTTGTTTTATTGGATTGTTTAATCCTTTTATATTTAAAGTTATTTGAGTTAGGTATTTTTAAATATTTGTTTTTAATTTTGCATTATGTGAATTAAGATTTTTCTTTTTTCTTTATAGATATTACTTTATCTCTAATTATTTTTGCCTAATCTACTTAAATCCAACACTACTGCTACAGACTTTTCCCTTCACCTTTCATTTTCCCTTCCTTTTCACCTCTTTCCCTAGTTTGGGGGGTTTTATTTAACTTTTTAATTCCCCTTTCTTCCATTTATCTAATTGTTTCCTTCATTTTTCCTTTCAATTAAATCGTTAATTAAAATCCCTTTTCTCATCTTTGCCTTCAACTTTATTTTGATTGTTAGTAAGTTTGTTGTTATTGTTTTCTTTATCTTTTTCCAGAAAGGATTTCTTTACCTTGTCTTTGGTAATTCTTTTCCCTTTCTATTATAATTTTTTTCTTCAATTCATGGGCATTATACTTATTCTTCCTTTAGTATCTATGTTCTTCTTAGAATTAATGTTTCTAAAATACCTATTCTGAATTCCTTCTCCCAAAAAATTTCCATGTCAATGACCCACTTTTTCTGTTATATCTCAATTTTACATATATCAAACCCTACAGGAGATGGAAAGGATCGAAGTATTGCCCCACGGCAGATATTTTTCTGTGTCCCTGATAAATCTAGCCACCTAGCCGCCCTAGATTTTATAGTTGGGTTTTTTTTTGAATTTCACCTTTTAAAATATCACATATGTTTTTGTTTGGGAATCTCTTTCAGAAGGTGATTGGTGGATTCTTTCAATTTTTACTTTACCCTCTGATTATAAGATATCAGGGCAGTTTTCCTCAACCATTTCTTGAAATATGATGTCTAGGCTCTTTTTTTTTAAATCACAGACTTCAGGTAGTCCAATATTTCTTAAATTCTCTCTCCTCAATCTATTTTTCAGTTAAGTTTTTTTTTTACCAATGAGATATTTCACATTTTATTCTTTTTTCATTTTTAAAATTTTGATTGATTTGTGATGTCTCATGAAGTCATTAGTTTCCACTTGCCCAATTCTAATTTTTAAGGAATTATTTTCTTCAGTGATCTTTTCTATCTTTTTCCCCATTTGGCCTACTCTGTATTTTAAGAAGTTCTTCTCTTCAGTGGATTTTTGTGCTTTTTACCATTTGACATATTCAATTTTTAAGGTGGCATTTTCTTTAGCATTTTTTGTGCTTCCTTTACCAAGTTCTTGACTCTTAACTTGCATCACTTTCATATGTTTTCCCAATTTTTCTTCTATCTTTCTTACTTCATTTAAAAAATACTTTTTAGCTCTTTCAGGAATTCTTCTTGGTTATAATCCTTCTTTACAACTTCACTAATGTTTAATGTGAAGGTATCTGTAGATCCTATATTTGATTGCATGCTGCCATGGAGGGAGGAGGAGGAGAGGGAGGAAGAGAAAATTTGAAACTCAAGAGACTGTGGAATTGAATCTTGTAAATTAAAAGTAAATAAATACATTTTTATTTTTTAAATTAATTTTTGTTTATTTTTAATTTACATCATTCATTTTCATGAGACTCTGAGTTACAAATTTTCTCCCTGTCTTTCCCCTACCCACCACCCACCCACTGTATACCTCCTCCCCCAATCTTCTCTCTCCTATATCCTCTCCCATCACCTCTCTGTCTTTCTGGTAGGGGAAGATGGATCTCCCTATCCCAGTGCCTGTACATCTTATTTCCCAGTTGCATAATAATAATAATAATAATAAATAATAATAAAAATAAAATTTTTAACCTTTGATTTTAGGACTTTACATTCTAGATTCTTTCCTTTCCTCCCACACCACCCACCCCCACTGGAAAGACAAGCCATTCACTACAGGCTCTATATGTATGTGTAGTTACACAGAATATCTCTACAATGGACATAGTGTGAAAGACTGACTGTATTTCCCTCCTTCCTATCCCACCCTCCACTTGTTCTATTCTCTACTTTGTCCCTGTCCTTTTACAGAAGCCTGTGCTTCTAACAAGCCTCCCCCCAACCTGCCCTCCCCTCCATCATCCCCCCTCTCATCCCCTTCCCCCCTACTCTCCTGTAGGGCAAGATGCCCAATTTAGAGTGTATGTCATTCCCTCCCTAAGCCAAATTCAATGAGAGTAAGGTTGATCCATTCTATTTTGTCTTCCTGTTCTTCCCCTCCATTGTAACAGTTTTCCCTTGCCTCTTCTATATGA
>JAQQSW010004143.1:0-14513 GCA_028646575.1 Pseudocheirus occidentalis
AATTAAGTAAAATCTATAAGAATTACAGGTCATTCCCCAATTGATAAATGGGCAAAGGATATGAATAGGCAATTTTCAGAGGTAGAAATTAAAGATATCTATAAGCATATGAAAAAATGCTCTAAATCACTATTGATTCAAGAAATGCAAATCAAAACAACTTTGAGGTACCACATCTCACAAGTCAGATTGGCTAAAATGACAAAACAGGAAAATGACAAATGCTGGAGAGGATGTGGAAAAATTGGAACACTAATGCATTGTTGGTGGAGCTGTGAAGTTATACAACCATTCTGGAGGGCAATCTGGAACTATGCCCAGAGGGCTATAAATAATTGCATACCCTTTGATTCAGTAATGCCACTTCTAGGGTTGTATCCCAAAGAGATCATGGAAGTGGGAGGAGGACCCACATGTACAAAAATATTTATTGCCGCTCTCTTTGTGATGGCAAAAAACTGGAAATTAAGGGGATGCCCATCAATTGGGGAATGGCTAAACAAGTTGTGATATACGAATGTAATGGAATACTATTGTACTATAAGAAATAGGGAGGAAACAGTCTTCATATTCACCTGAAGAGGCTTATACAAACTGATGCTAAGTGAGAAGAGCAGAACCAGGGAAAATTTGTACACAATCACAGATACATCATATGTGTGACGACCAGCTTTGATAAACTGGACTCTTCTCAGCAATACACAGTTATAAGACAACTCTACAAGTCTCTGGATGGAAGGACATATCTACGTTCAGAGAAAGATCTAGAGAGAACAGACTTTAAATGGAGACTGAAGCAATCTACATGCTATCGTTCTTTTTCACGTTTGGTTCTCTTTCTTTTTTCCCACTGTTCACTCCACTGGTTACAACCCTTCTATACAACCAGACTATTGTCCAGTGTGAAAGTATTTGCAGATCCTATACTTGATTGCATGATACCATGGGAAGAGGGGGGGAGGAAGGGGAGAAAATTTGAAACTCAAGGGATTGTGGAACTGAATCTTGTAAACTAAAAGTAAATAAACAAATCAATTTTAATAAAAGAATTTGGTTTTATTAATAGAAAAAAATTGGGAGCTTAAGTATGGGTAAAGTGGAAACCAAATGATGTTCCAAAGGCTGCAGAGATTATAGCACATGGGAAAGACAATACTGTAGCTCTTGTTTATTCAGGAGAAGATGATTGTCAAATTGTACCCTTAACTCATGTATTCTACCATGAATGAGGTTATGATAGTGAGTTCATGGACTCCTGAGGCACAGCTGACCCTATATTTGTCTCTTTTTGGCATTTTGTCTGTTAAACTTGTTTGTGAGATTTGCTTTCTGCAGGATTGGTACCCTCCACCTGCAGATGCCTGATTGCTTAAGCCATATGTCATCCCTTGTCCATGACTGTGTTGTACCACTTCTGGACCTGGCATTGATCAAGTTCTAGATGACAGGTAAAGAACTGAACTCTCGAATGGAACTTCTTGGGGCAGGGACAGCTCTATGTTCAATTTCAGCTTGAAGTAACCTTTGCCCCTTACCCCAAGATTTTGAGCCCCATTCATTCAAAGGGGGAAGGATGGGGTGCTTGTGCCTAAGCCACCACCCTAAGCTATTGTTTTATGTGCAGAGTTTTTCTATTATCCCTGTTAATGTTGTTTCAAAGTTCAATTGACACCAGTTTTTCCACCAGTTATCCCTAACCTCTCATTTATTGTTAAGGTATTTTTCCTGTGTAAAGGACATGAAAGATCTTGGTGTCAAATGTAATGAGAATGGGAATTTGAAGATCTTCCCTGCCCCTTAATAGACCTGGGGGGAATTTGAAGACCTCCCCTGCTGTGAAGATAAACTCTGTTCCCTAATAGGCTAAATATGGAGCCTGTGGTAGGAAGAGTTTTGTGGAAGGGAAGCAGAGCCCACAGGAAGCTGGTTCAGAGCTAGCCAGACTCTGGGGGGAGAGGACACTCATTAAGGAGATAGCGTGGTTTGTGAATAAATATTGATTTTGTATTGGTTCGTGGGAAGGCTAAAGGATGGCATAGCTCTCAGTGTTATTATGGCTTCTGAATATCTTTGGTACTATGATAGAATCGGCTTACTGGTTTTGGAATTTGGTTTTCTGGTGTCTAAATAAATGCTTCAGTTCTGTTCTCTGCCTGGAGAATCTGGTATATTTTGTGATCTAAAATCATGCAATACTTATAGTCATGGTCTTTATTGTGATTGTGGATGCTATAAATATTGCATTGGTGCTTCAATCATCTATTATTTAACAAAGCAAGGTTAGTCAATGGTAGAATGGAAAAGATTTTCAGCAAAGATCTACCCTGTATTCAGATGGAGGTAAATAAATGGTGTTCCTTATCGGAAGGGTTCGTTGAAATGAGAAGTCCTTCAGGTCTGAGGAGCCACCCTGAGGCCACAAAAACAGATTAAAATGTAATTGAGAAATATTCAATGGAATAAATAAAAATACAATAGAATATAGATAATATCAGTACGTGAGTCTCCAAGTCAATATGCCGGCTCTAGAGATCCTTATGTACAGCTTAGTGGTCATAGTTTCTATACTTTGACACCTTTGTTCTAGATCTCTTAAGTCTGAAAGATGATTTCATTGTTTTGGGGAGGTGCGGGAGGGGGAACCTAGTCTGTGTAGGAGGTACCTTCTAGTCTTCCTGCTGTGGATACCATTCAGATTAGTGGTAGATGTTACAAGGTGTTAGCATATCCAGGAGGGCGTGATCACCACTAGCTGGACACAGCAAAGGAGGTTTCATGCAAGAGCTGGAACCTAAGCTGGGTTTTGAAGGAAAGATGTCAGTAGCCAGAGACGTACGTCTCTTCTAGGCATGGGGAAGATGGGATTCCTTTGCAAAGGCACGGAGGTGGGAAAAGGCAGCATGAAATGAGAGAAGTACTTCAGTGTGCCTGGTATAGAGTCCATGAAAAGCAATAATATAAATTAGGATTTGAAATGTAAATCAGAACCAGAGTATAAAGGACCTTAAATGTCAGGGTAAGTAATTGAACTTTTTATTAATAGTGTATAGTAGTGCTTTATTTCATAGGTATTGAGGAGCTACTATTTTGAGTAGGAGAGTAATGTCATACTTGAGCATTAAAAAAGTTTGGCATCAGTGTGAAGGATAAATGGGAAAGAGGAGAGACTGGAATCAGGAAGACCAACAAGAAGGCTGTTAGAGATCCAGCTAAAGACAAAGAAGGATGGACGGGTGGTAGCGGTAGAAGGAAGGGGAACATGACAGATAAGAGACAAATTGTTGTCAGTGGAATCATCAGGATTTAGCAACAAACTGGATGTGTGTGCGCGGATGTGTGTGATAAATGGATGAAAAAAACATTTATTAAACACTTATTTCGTGACAATAGATGTGCTAAATGTTAGAGATACAAGTACAAAAGTGGTATAGTCCCTGCTCCCAAGGAACATGGGTTCAAATAAGAGGAAACACATGTAAAAGTAGTAATCAAGGAGGGGTACGTTGGTCTGAAAAGTGACAGGGATGGTGACTTCTAAGGAAGCTGATTTGCACATCCTTTCCACTAGAAATGGTAGTACTGATTTGATTAGGGTTCCAACAGCAAAGAAGAGGTAGAACAGGGATTATATAGACACGGTAGAAGATGACATGGCAAGATGATGAAGGAGATGAAAGCATCCAAGATGACTGGGCTTCCACCCTAGCTGGCTTGGAGGATGGTGGAGCCATCAGTAAAGATGGAACAGTCTAGGAAAGAGCAGGGAAGGTTTAGAGGAAAGGGTCATATGTTCAGTTTTGGACTTAATGGAGTTTGAGATACAAGACAAAATCATTCTGCAGGCATTTGCAAATGTGGGACTATAGAGAAATTAGGGAAAGGTTATAGGATTTGGAGCCAGAAGGGACAAGGCTGGAGTCACAAAGCTATTGACTTCTACATTTGGAATCGCTTTCATAATAGGATTAGTACTTGAAACCATGGGAGGAGCAGAGGTTGCCTAGAGAACAGAATGCTTTATTCCCAGAGAGTTTGTTAAATGAGCTATCACTGTCCTTTCAAATTCTGATTTTATGTTTCTACCATTTTATAGCTTCTTATTTAGAGAGATTTTTAAAAAAATTCATATTTCTTTAAATAGAATATTATATTAGAATATATTTATTATGTTATCAGTAATATATATTAAAATTTCTTTGTAAATTTTTCTAGTTTTTTTGTACTTCATCATTGGAGAGAAAGTGTAAGAGAATCTTTTTATTTCAAGGGAAAAGTATAGCATATTTTCTATGAGGGAAACACCTAGGACTTGTTTTAGAAAACATGTATAATTACTGTTAGAAGAAAAAACCTGTTTTATGTGATATGACCATGATAAACTTTAAATACTATGTATAATGTTTTACCAAGAAGGGTGAGTTAGGTTCATACATATATAGTTTGGAAGGACCTCAGAAACCCTTCCTGCTGGACTCCAATCTTCTTATTCCAAAGTCACCCAGAACTCTTTTAACTGTATTTTATAACTTAATTTTTGGGAAAGCTTTAAAAATTCGATAGAAAAATTACTGTCTAGGCTAATTAGATAAATATTGCAGGAGCAAGGACGATAAGCAAGCAAACCAACCCACCAACCCCTTCCCTCCCAAACCTTTTTTCTCAGTATCCCATGATTTTGAACTATTTCTTTAACTCTTTTGGCTATTATTGTGTTTCCAACTAAGATTTGGGCATTATGCTGAGACTCCAGACTGGCAGAGACAATACTGACTGGACTTGACACTTGTGTGAGGGGCAGAGTTAGTGCAAAAGCTTTGGAAAGCAGATCTTTTGTTGGCAAGTTACATGTGGTCCAGATTCTCTTGGAGAGTGACTCCAGACATGGGGTGAGGGGAGATGATGAGAAAGAGGGGAGGGGCGGAGGGAAGGGTGGACAGGGAGATAGAATTTGGGAATTACAGGCATGTAGGGGAAGCTGGCTTCTTGATATCTCTCTCCAGCTTGCCTCTGTCTACAGAATCTCTAGATTCTGGGAAATTTCACATAGGTAAAAATAGGGCTTCTTTCTTGGTTAAATCTAAGTCTCATTTCACTCCTATCTAAAGAGCTCATTCAGTCTGTATTTTCTGGAGCATCTTAATCTGTATAACGTTTCTAATTTCTTTTTGCTGTTTACTTAGATGACAGATTTTATTCAATATTTATAATATTTTGTGCAACTAGTATTTGGTGGGGAAAAGTTTTTATGTACAAGCTTGGGATAACCCTTTCCCCTTAAGAGCAATCAAGGGAATAGCTTTATTGTTTTGAACCTACTGTATACAGACCAGTAATATTCAGGGAGCAAATAGATGTAATTCTACACTACCCCTGCAAAAAAAGAAAAACAAACAACTCCTAGCTTTGTAGCATTCTGGGGGTGAGATGGGGCTTACCTGGCACCTTTCACTTGCCTGGCTTTTCTCCCTTACTCAGGGGGAAGTCCAGACTTCAGATCACATTTATCAATGACTCTGAGGAACTGCATTTAGACAACCCATGGGGAAACATATGTCTTTCATGAACAGCACAAGCCTTATAGTTGCAATGCACTAGTACTGTTTTTCAGACTTTTTATTGTTTTGAAATTCTAATATTTTATATGACAGTTTATTTTAATTTTTTTGTTAAAAGTGAGAATTCTATATATGGGAAGCTTAGTTTTGATACCACTGACTGAAGGAGTTCTAAAGCTGATTTGACTTCATAGTATAATAAATTAATTATAAACTCATTAATTGCATACATTTTAGACCATATGCCTACGCTCTTAAATGTTCATTGTTGTAAATGCTGTTTTTGCTCATGAATTAATGGGCATATACATAGGTTTTTGGCAAATGAATCAGTTTTTGGAGTTAATACTTAAAAAAAAAGTAGCTGGCATTTCCTTCCAGTTTCCCTCACTTGCACCATGATAACTATTGTCATGTCTGACAGAGTTCTTTTTGGGGGAGGCATTGGTTATACCAGAGTTCACTGAGAATGCCTTGATTCTTTAGTTATTTTAATCATATATACATGTATTTATTATGCAATTCTCACTAAATGACATAATTAAATTTCAAAAACCTAAAGAAATCTAAAGTATTTTTCCTCTAGATATATCATAATAGAGACAAAGAAAAATTCAGATAGCACTGTAAGTCAAGATTATTATTTTATATGTAATAGATTTGCAATAGTCTTGTTAAGGAAACAAAAATTGAACAAAAATGTTATCTTGATTACATTTTTACATGTACTATCTTCCTAAAAGCAATTTTAAATAGAATAGTAAAACATACAAAATATTATTGCTTTAAATGTCATCAAGTTACTTTGTTAGCCTCAAAGATACCATACTTGCAAAATATAACTAAATATATGCATTCCTCTCCCCCTATCCCTCCATTCCCTGCCCAGCTGGCACTTGCTTCCTTAACCCAGTTCCTCAATTGGTAATAAAATCAACTTTGAAAATGCATTACTTCTGATTTAGAGTAGACATTTCTCTATATGACTGCTCAAAGCTATAAATGTCTTCCTGTGTGCATGCATGTGTGCATGTGTGTGTGTATGCGTGTGTGCATGCTCCCTACGCATCGACATGAGACGTTTAAGCTTTTGGATAAATAGTAATTGCATCGTATCCTTCTGGTGGGCTTGTGCGGGCTCTTGCATGAGTTTCACAGTACAGTTGTCCTTCCACAAAGAAGTAACCTTTCTGTTTGAGGTTAAGGTTACAGTCAGCACACACGAAACACTCCGGATGCCTGTATTTATCACGTGCCTTCACCACAGCCCCACTGTTAATAAAAACAAAGAAAAAGAAAAAATAAATATTATGGAGTGGGGAGAGCCCTACAATTAGGGTGGGTTCTCTTTTTATTATAAGAGAAACAACTGGCCACCAGCTGTAAAGAAAATCATGCACAGCTGTGAAACTTGGAAACAGTTGTCTGTAAAGACCCAAGATAACTGTAGCAAATGATCAATCCCTACCCAGGCTTGAGGTTTCTGTTTGATGTAATCATTGAAATTAATTACACTGAACAGGGATCAACTAATTTGTCCTTTAATTTTTTTTTTAAATAGCTGCATCTCAGATTGCTAAAGAAATGATTTTGGAGAGATTGAAAGGATGCATTGTGGGATTTCCCAGCCCCTAGTTCTTTTGAAAGTGAAACATTGCTAAGAAAAACACTAAAACACCTTTGGATGAGATTCTATTTCTGGATAAGGGTGCGGCTGCCAAACAGAAATCTTTCCAATGATACTACATGGGGTGGAGGGAGGGTAGTAAACTGGTTTTCTCCTGCCCTTATGCATGAGATGTACAGAATGTACTGCTGCAACAAAAAGTATTTACTGTGAGTGACCTTTTCTTTACTGTGCAAACAATTCACTGAGGTTTTAAGAACAGACGCATTCTCGTTGCTGCCCTGGGAACAATCACTGCTTTTGTCACCCATGTACCTCCCCTCCCTCTCAACCTTCTGGTTGCCGTCATTTCCCCACTACCACTCACAATCACCCAGTGGTGGATGGATAGCAGGGTGGCTAAATGAGTGAAGAAGTAGATCTAATGTCTGAGAGAGAAGCTAATTGATTCTGGTTGATATATTGTCTAGAGCAACATCATTGCTCAATATCAGCGGCTATTTTGACAATAAAAATCCATGGGAGAGAATGAACATTCCTGACGAAACCTAAAAAGACTGTTATATTTTAATATACATATATATTTACATAATAAATATGTAAATATATGATATAATATATAAAAATATATACAGCATATAATATAAATATTTATATAAATACATATTTATATACATATATAATATACATATATATGTTTAATATACATATATATGTTCCTTAAATTCCTGTGCAAAGCATGATGTAGTGTTATTGCCTTAACTTTTGGAGTTTATGCAGATATATTAAAAAGGACGGGTGGGGAACGTGCAGCCTCAAGGCCACATGTGCTTTTCTAGGTCCTTGGGTGAAGCTTTTGACTGAGTCCAAGTTTTATAGAAAAAATCCTTAAAAGGATTTTGTTCTGTGACGTTTGGATTCAGTCAAAGGGCCGCATTTGAGAATCTAGAGGGCCGCATGTGGCCTCAAGGCCGCAGGTTCCCTTCCCCTTGTGTTAACATGCTCCTTGAAGTACATTTTACGGTTATGAAACATGAAGCTAAAAATCCTTTGGAACCAACTTTTTAAATGAGACTTCATCTCTAAATTATAGTGCAAGTCAGAATGGTGGACAGACAAATATTCATTTTACACAGTATTTCAGGAATGCGTTTCACACATAGAAATAAGGTTGTACTTCTTATTTGTGCAATAATTTTAGATTTCAAGTCACGTTTCATGAACTTAGAAGAACAGCGACAGAGTGGAGAGAGCCCATCTTGGAGTTAGAAAAACCAAGTTTAAAGTCCCATATTTGATATATATTGGCTGTGTGACCTTGGGCAAGTCACTGAGTCCCTCAGGGTCCCAGGCAATTCTCTAAGATTAGAAGCTGTAGGACAGTTGTTGATCTGCTTTGGTAGAAGGAATTTCTTCACAAAGAGCTCTCTATACCAATGAAATTAGAGGTACAGAGCAAAGTAAAACAAAACAAAGCAAGAAAGCCCAAATTACAACCTAACTGTTTAAACCTAATGAATGTATTTGTTTCCTTTCATACTTGGATACTTGGATATACTTGCATATACTTGGATACTTTGAATGAGTTGTAATTTCCCTGATTACTGTATGCTCTTCACTGATGCAGATAGCAACACTCTAAATCTCTTATGGGTTGCCATGGCCAAAACCAGAAATAAACAAAAAAAATCCTAAACACTGGGTGGCCACAACCTTTAGGTGATCATTTTTGTAGAACCTGGCCAAGCTGCTCTTAGATGAGTACATTTTTCATCCTGAACTTGATGTGAATCCTGTTACAGCTTCTGTTCTGTTGGTGTATAGCCTTCAAAAACCAAGGGTCACCTCCATGACAAGATGAACCATCAGAGGAAGGCTGTGGTGCAAACATTGGGCATGCACATTATAAATTCATAAGGCAACTGGGTGGTGCAGTGGATAGAATACATAGAATACCTGACCTGGAGACAGAGAAACCTGAATTCAAATCCAGCCTTGGCTACTTCCTAGCTGTGTGACCCTGGGGAAATCACCTAACCTCTGCCTCAGTTTCTTTAACTGTAAAATTGGGATAATAATAGTACCTGCTTCCCAGAGTTGTCATGAGGATAAACTCATTTAATATTGGTGAAGTACTTTGCAAACCTTCAGGTATTATGTAGATGTTAGATATCACTATTATGTATGGCAGAAAAAGTAAGAATTTCTCAAAACTCATGTTAAGTCCTTTCTTGGTAAAGATATAGTGTAAACATCCAGGTCAAAAAGGGAGACTTACACAATGCCACTTCCACATTTGTCACAGAGCGGCATCTTTTGTGCACTCCCGAGGCCAGCATGAGCTTTTGTGACAGGGGCTCTGACACTCCTCGTCCCAGCGGGACGGTCATCTGAAAAATCAAAGTATTTCCATTTATGATGTAGGAGCAGCTATACAAATTCTTTGCTGAAAACACTAGTTGCTGTGTTTTTTTTTTAAGTTTTATTTTTGGCTCCAAATTCTCTCTTTCTCGCTAGCCCTTTCCCCACCCATTGAAAAGGTGAAAAATACATCTATGAAGTCATGCAAAATATATTTCCTCATTAGCTGTGTTGTGGGAGGAAAAGCAAGAAAAATGAAGTCAAAGAAAACATGCTTCAATCTGTGATCAGTGTTCGTTAGTTCTCTCTGGAAGTGGGTAGCATTTTTCGCCATGGGTCCTTTGGAATTATCTTGGCTCATGGTCTTGATCAGAATAGCTAAGTCTTTCCCAGTTGATCATCCTTACATTATTGCCATTACTATGTACAATGTTATAGTTCTACTTACTGCACTTTACATTGGTTCGTACAAATCTTCCCAGGTTTTTCTGAAACTATCTCATTTGTTACTGCTTATTAGCACAACAATGTACCATCTCAACTATATGCCGCTTGCTGGACATCCCCTCAGTTTCTAATTCTTTGCTCCCACAAAGAAAGCTGCAGTAAATATTTTTGTACATGCAGGTCTTTTCTTCTTTTTTCTTTGCTATTTTTGTACAAACAAAGTAGTATTGCTGAAGCAAAAGGTATATGTAGTTTGTACCTTTTGTACCTTTGAATATAGTTCCGAATTGCTCTCCCTAATGACCGAATCAGTTCCCGACTAGCTGCTAATTTTGAAGCGAGCACTTTAATCTAAAGAATTCCTGTTTTGTACATGTACTCATTTCTAAGCAACTGCATGCAACGATGCAGAATATAACTTGTTCTCTAACTTTAGGCAGAGAGACAGGTAAATGTACATACTCAGAGAATTAATTTAATCTGTTCTAGTAGAGGATATGGGGGAAAGATAAGGAATTTTTCCTACGAGGGCTATTTGAGACTGGAGTAAGTTTTGGAGAGAGTTGATTTAGTCTTTCTCCATGGACATTTTAAGACTGTATTAACAATATGGTTGAGCAAAAAAAAAATCTCTTGTCTGCTTTTTGTATCCCTTCCTGAGGGAGGGCCCAATTCTTAGCCAACTGATTTTTAGAAAGGGTCTGATGCTCCAGTTTGGATGTTATCCAACTGATAAGGTATTGTGACCTCAGAATGACTTCTTCTAAAAGAATAGATATCTCATTTTGGAAATTCAAATATTGTGGAAGACAAAGGGAAATATTTCAGGGCAGGGGGACTTCCTCAATACCTCTCATCTTGTGGATTCCCTCCTCCTTTATCTATTCCCTAGCATAGGTTTTATTTAACATTTTATTTAGCACACTATGGTCATTTATCACAAACTTGTCATTCTCCTACCACCCCTTTATTGAGGTAAGCTTTCCATAACTATCCATTGATTGACTGAGGACACCATTATCCATGAGAACAGAGCTTGAGATAACCTATTAGATTTCTGTATAGAACATTTTAGAATAGTCTACTTTGAAAAAAATCAAACTTACATCTATGATTCTTTTAAGCAATTATTATTTGAGACCTTATGAAGAATAATGTTTTTTTCTAATAACTAAACATCTTTTATTTAAACAGAACACTTTTTGGTACATGATGCTGAATTTTGCAGAATGTATTATTCATAGAGTGAGCTTAAATTTAAAGTTTGACAAGTATTTATAAAATGCAAGATACTAAGCTAGGCTTCAGGGACCTCAAAGTAAACAGTAGCCTACTGTTTTTTTAGAGGAAATGTATAAAGACACCAATAGATATAATATAGGCTAATGGAGCAAAAGATATCTTAATGGAAGGCTCCAGGGAAATAATTTTCACCTGGGAGCATCAGAGGATGCTTCATGGAGGAGGATGGATCTTGAAGAAAGAAGCCTTTGTCCAATGAACATGAAGAACTTGGGAAAATACTCAAGTGGGAGAGGTTAGGCAAAGATCCAGAAACACTTATTGTTCAGTCTGACTGGAATATAGAAATCATGGGAGGTAGTAATGTGACATGAGAATGGAAAGGCAAGTTAGGGACAGGTAGCAGAAGGCTTTAAATGCCATTTCTATTTTATCCTGTTGGTCGGAGAGTCTTAAACTTGGGTCTGTGAATATGTGTGTATGTATATATATATATATATATATACACATATGCATATATATGTATATATGAAACTGTATTTAAATGCAATTGGTCTCCTTTGCAATCCTATAGGATAATTATATTTAAATTGTATTATTATGTTTACATTATTTTTAATTATATACATTTAAAGACGTTATTCTGAGAAAGGGTCCATTGGTTTTACCAGGCTGCCAAAGGGTCCCTGAGTTAGAGGGAGCCTAGTGCAGTAAATAGAGAGCCTGGTTGGGAGTCAGGAAGATGTGGCTTTAAGTTCTGCTTGTGAGGATTTGTGATTTTGAGGAGGTCACTCAAACTCTGAGAACCCTAGACAACTCTCTTAAGACTGTAAATTATAGAATAGTTGCAGAACTATATTGGTAGAGGGAGTTTACTCATCATTTACAATGAAATCACAGGTCTGGCCAAAAAAAGTAAAGAGTGACTAAGGTCTTTTTAAGCAGTGAAATGACATAATCAAAGAAATAATGTCTTAGAAAAAAATTAGATTTTTGTTTTTGTTGTTGATTGAAACTGATAAAAAATTTGTTGCCTATCTGTTTTGTTTTATTTTTGTATTATCTTGCTATGTTCTCCCATTACCAACTATGACCAATAACAGATGGACAGACACATAAACGTTCACTCACCAGGTTCATCCACTAAATCCTGCAGCACCCTGAAAGAGCCTGATTGGCGAGGCTGAGTAGGTCCATCTCTATTGTCATGAAGCATTCTGTATACATCTGATTGGGGAGGCACAGAGGCTGTTGATTCACTGAAGAAAAAAAAGGAATTGAAGTAAAGGGAGGCATTAGGCATCTGAAATAGCACATCTGTGGGGATGCTTTATTAAGGAATGACCATAACAGCACTAATAATCTTTGAAGAGCTTATCTTAATTGTCATCTTCCAAGTAAGCCCACATCAGCAGCAAAATATGATATGACCTCATGTAACTTACCTTAATAATGTCATCCAATAGCAACTTATTCATGCTCTATTTTGGAGATAAGACATTGTTGGAAAGGTTTTGTTACTGGGAAATGTCACAATGGAGGCACAAACATCTACAAATTTATCAACAAAATTCTGACCATGTTTTACATCCTCCTGTAAATGAAAGCTCTCAAAAATGGATAGAATATGATCTCTAGAGTGATTATCTAGTTTGATCTCTCTTCTAGTAAGGAGCTAGGATGATGTAGTAGAGAAAAGAACAGGTTGGATATCAGAAAATCTAAAATCAGAAAATCTAAAGATGTTACCTCTTTAGGTCTCAGTAACAACTTCTTTTGGTCTCACATTCTTCTCTTTAGTAAACAGAGGTAAATTAGGCTAGCTGATCACTAAGATCACTCTCAACTTAATTAGGTCTATTCATCCTTTCTACAACATCCTAGACAGACATTCAATTAATGTTTGAACATTTCAAATGATAGGGAACTCACTGTCTACCAAGTTTTGGAAAGTTCCAATGGTTAGAAAATTCTTTCTTATGGTAAACTAAAAACTGCCTCTTTATGACTTTAATTTCATAAGCTTTCATTACTTTGTGCAGGTCATTGTGCAAGGTACCAGGAATATAATAAGGGGTATCCTGGTAAATATTTAACAATCAGCTTTCTTAAGAAATAAAAAAGTACCCACAACATACTTTAAATTTTAGTCTTCATTATTAACATCTCAATTGCTTTCTTAAGTCTAGATAATCAATAAGACAATAAATCGAACTATGATTTGTCTTTGAGGTATAAATGCTCAGCCTGAAAGAGAGCTGCCTCCTGCATACCCCTTGGTAAAAAGATGAAATCAGGCAGAGTTCCCTACCTCAAAGAACTTAAAAATCCAGTAAAGGAAATAAGCCATACAAAAAATGGCTACAAATCAAGTGGCAAAATGAGGACCTAGGTGAGTTCTCTAAAAAGTACCATGAAAACAATTTCAAAGGGAGATATAAGTTGGGGGAACCAGGAATGCTTCATGGAGGTAGTGGGTTGTGAGTTAGACACTGAAAGAAAGGGAAAGATGTCAACAGGAAGAGAGGGAGCAGGACAGGGAGTGTCTTCTAAGTACAGGGGAGGACATGAGTGTGGAAATAGGAGAGGGAGGAATGGAATGGAGAGAAGTCCAGTTAGTGGGATGTGGAGTGTGTGAAGGGAAGTAACATGAGATAGGGCCTCAGATGCCAGGCTAAGAAGTTTAAACTTTATTCAGGCAAGGAGTTATTAAAAACTTTAGAGCAGAGCAATGATGTTGTCAGAGTAGTCCATTAGAAAAGTGACTTGGGCTGGGGTACGAAAGATGGATTAAATAGAGGAAAAACTGGAACATGAAGAAGATTGAGGAGGTTATTTGAATCATTCAGAAGGAGAAGTGATGAGGACCTACATTGTGGTAGAGACAGTGGAAAAAAGGAATGAACTTGGGACATATTTCTAAAGTGGAGCTGATTGCACGTAGAAACTCATTGGGCGTGAGTGGAGTGGAGTTGGTTAGGGTGAAGGGGAAATCATTCACTGGTCCTGGTTTAGTCCTTTAGAACAACAATGCTCTTACATGTGGCAGATATTTAGGTTAAACATCCCCAGTTACCTTAACCTTACCCAAAAATGTGGTTACCTCTTACATTATATTGCCACAGTTGAATCCCATGTTTCAGATGGAATCTGCCCATCACAGAATGCATTGAGACCTGCTTAATTGAACTGGAGCCAGAGATTTCATTGCTTATTTTCCTTCCTTCCTTCCTTCCTTCCTTCCTTCCTTCCTTCCTTCCTTCCTTCCTTCCTTCCTTCCT
>JAQQSW010004144.1:0-14513 GCA_028646575.1 Pseudocheirus occidentalis
TTAATTCCCTGTATATTTTAGAAATGAGGCCTTTATCAGAGACACTCGTTGTAAATATTCTTTCCCAATTTCCCACTTCCCTCTTAATCTTGGTTACATTGGCTTTGTTTGTACAGAAACTTTATGGTTATCTCAGTGTCTCCTCTGACTTAGTAAAAATAAAAATATCAGTGAAGACTCATAAGTTACGGTTTGGAGAAGATTTGACTCATGACTTACCTTGAACCTGGAATAGGTAACTAAAGACACATAAGTAGGAATATGGAACAGGTGCTAAAAATGCAGAATCTCATTTGATACTCACAGCTACTTTAGGAGGTGTCTACTACAGGTATTATTATCACGCCCATTTCACAGGTAAGGAAACTGGGACTCAGGGAAAGCAAGTGACTTGCTCATTGTTCCACAGCTAATGAATAATGCCAGGGGTGGTATTTGAATTCAAGTCTTAATCTGCCTCCAAATCCAGCTTTCCACTATGCTGTTGTCCAGTCATTTCAGTCGTGTCCAACTCTCTGTGATCCCATTTGGGGTTTTCTTGGCAAAAATACTGGAGTGGTTTGCCATTTCCTTCTCCAGCTCATTTTACAGATGAGGAAACTGAGGCAAATAGGGTAAAATGATTTGCCCAGGGTCACACAACTAGTAAGTATTTGAGGCCAGATTTGAACTCAGGTCTTCCTAACTCCATACCCCGTGCTCTATCCACTGTGACATCTAGATGCCCCAGCTTTCCACTATACTACATTCTCACATGAGAAGAAGGTGCTATGGAAAAATAAAGGGCAGAGTAGGAATTCAGAGCAGAAACTTTGGGAATTTCATAATTTTGAGAAAGGCCAGTCCTAAATAATAAACAGCAGGACTCAAGTGGTCCACCTGGCTAAAAATTCTCTATAGTTTCTTTCTCCTAGAGCCTACCCTTCCTTACTTCCTGTCCTAGGTCTCTGAACCTGTAACTCTTAGGAAGGGATAGCCCAGGTGAATGAGGCATCTTCTGCCACTTGATTCAGGAAGAAGGAAGATTATTGCTTAATAAGACCATGGGCATAATGGATAACTTAGGGCTGGTGGCATATTTTCTCTGCTAAAAGTTTTGCAAACATCTTGATGAACAGGACACTAAAAGCTGTTTTGTTTTGGGTTTGTTTGTTTGTTTGTTTGTTTTGCTTTTTGGAGGGCAATTGGAGTTAAATGACTTGCCTAAGGTCACATGGCTAGTTTTTGTCTGTGTGTGTTAAGTGTCTGAGACTGCATTTGAACTCAGGTCCTCCTGACTCCAGGGCCAGTTACTCTATTCACTGTATAACCTAGCCACCCCTAAAAGCTGTTTTAAAGCCATGTTCCTCAATATACCAAACTCAGAGGGTGAAAGTTTGGGAAGGTCATGCTTGAGGCTTTTTTCATCCAAATCTAAACAGCATCAGAGGGTAGTTCTATACCAGCCTGGGCCCCTAGTGTCCATTCCTGTCCCATATGATCCTGCCCACCTACTGTGGCTTAACTGAACAAATTGTGGAACATGCATGTGACTGAGCACTGTCAGGAATGACAGACACAAAGGAGGTCCTGCCCTGTGGAGCAGGGACAATTTTGGTTTTGTCTTTGTATCTCTAGTGCCTAGTACCGTGCTAATAGGTGCCTAATAAATGCTTATTGATCAGTTGAATGGCTGATTCCAAGATCTTAGAAAAAGAGTGAACTGTTACAGAGTGATATGAGTAAAATAAGGAAAATCATTGTATACTTACCATAATAATGTAGAAAACAACTTTGAAAGATTACTGAATGTTGATCATGACCAGTCATGAATTTAGGAGACCAAGGATGAAACAAGCCACTGGTATCTTGGAAGAGAGGTGATGGGAAAGAGAAGGGAAGGGAGTAAGCTCTTATATGATACCTGTTTTATATCGGACACTGTGCCAAGTGCTCCACAAATACTTTCTTACTTGATTCTCACAGTAACTCTGGGAGGTAGGCACTATTATTATCCCCTTTTACAGTTGAGGAAATTGAGATCGAGGTTAAGTGATTAACCCAAGGTCATGCAGCTAGGCAGTGATGGGAATATCTGTTAAGTGGGGATAATAATGGCAACCACTGGATTGTTTTGAGGGTCAAATGAAAAAATATAAGTAAAGCGCTTTCCAAACCTTAAAGCCATAGATACCTGAAAGCTACTTATTATTAACATTATTATTAATTATTAGTTATTACTGTGAGAGGTGCAAAGTACAGCTTCAGTTTTCAGACGTGGCCAGCATCTTGATTTGTTTTGCTTGGGTGATCTTATTTATTACCAGGTCGCATGAAGAAGGATGAGTTGGTGAATAGTGAAAGAGATGAAAAAAAAAAAAAAAAGAAAAAAAGACTGCCAGTTAAACAGAGTGAATGTGTCAGCTGTAGTCTGGCTCGACCTCCTAAAATCTGCATTCTAGGATCCCAAATTGTTTCTGGGGTTGCCCGAGGTTGGTTTCATTCTATGACATGCCTCGGGGTAGGGTGACGTTGGAGGAAGGGGATGGTTTGACTTTGGATCACTGGAGTGGCTGAAACCCACAGGAAGAGAAGCACTTCGACCTCATATATTTTTTTCATTGTCCTCCAAAATGTGTGGCCTGGTGTTTTTCACATAGCAAGTCTTATTTAGTGCTTATTGATTTTTTAACCAGGGAAATAAGGAGACATATCATAGAGTTGGAGCTAGAAGGAACCTCATAAGTCATTGAGTTTAACCCACACATTTTACAGATGTGAAAACTGAGGCATGGAGAGGTTAAGTGATTTGCTCAGGGTCACAGAGTCTAGTTAATGTATGATGAAATATTTGAACTCAGGTTTTCTCAACTCCAAGGTCAGTGCTCCATCTACTACACCAACTTATGCAATGCATCCATAGCCCCTGCCTCAGTGCTTCCCTCTCAGGGGACCCCCAAAGCAAACACAGATCTCTTCTCTGTAAGAGAAGCCCTTTTTCAGTTGCTTCTCCAGAACAACAAGACTTATTCTGTTTTGTTTTATCTCACTTCCCCCAATCTCTTTTTTTTAGAGGGAAGAAGGTAGAGCAATCAGGGTTAAGTGGCTTGCCCAAAGTCACACAAGTAGCTTTTTGTGTTAAGTATCTAAGGTTGGATTTTAACTCAGATCCTCCTGACTCCAGAGTCGGTGCCCCACCCACTGTACCACCTAGCAGCCCCCCCCCCAGTCTCTCTTATACACTGCTACCCTACTGGTCTTGTGAGAGCTATTGTTGGCTGATAACTGTGTTTCAAGCTTGAATTGAAATGAAATGAAACACTCACTGACCATTGAACATTTACCTAAAAGGTTCCCTAACCATAGTATGGAAAGGATACAGCACTGATTCAGCTGAATATACCTTCTCTACCTCTTGGTTAGCCATTCTGTCCTACTGGTCAAGCCTTATGGAAAGTCACTTCTGCCTCCTTATGGACTGGTATTTATGCTTGAAGCATGAGCAAGTTATATTATGCCCTTAGTCTCCTAAGGCGGTCTGAAGGTCTAAGATTCCTAGCTTCCATGATACTCATTGTTCCTATCATATCTATGACATTATCCCCCTTTTGCTAAAAATCCATCGATAGCTCCCTGTTATAGCAAACTCTTCCTAGTATCCAAGGCCTTCTATATACTTTGTCATGTTTAAAACAAAGAGCTAAAGACAAAACAATGTCTATGACTTATGAGTTTCAGTGCTATTTATTCCTTCCTTTCGCTTCTCAAGTTTCTTGTATTTTCCTAAGAACATTATGTCCCCAAATATTTTGTTCATCCTTCTAACTTTTATTAGATTAAGATAATGTCAAAAGATTAAATGTGGCAAATTGGGCTTCTTAAACAATGTTTTTGCAGATCATTTCTTCACTAGGTTAATGAAATGCAATGATTCTTACAGAATGTTCCCAAGCTTATTACTTTTACACTGAAATGAAATAATACGTTGAGAGGTCCATAGAGAACAGGTGGAAATTAAGATTCAAAAGGACTGAGCACATAATGCTGCATGTAATAGCTTTTGAGCTTTCTTTGAGTTGAGTCTGCAGCCAGCAGAGCTACTGGGAGGCTGCTACCTTCCAAGGCTTTGGTCCTAACTCCTATGGGCAGCCAACTATATGCCCTACCACCACACAGCAGAAAGAGGATAATTTGAGGGTGAAGTTTAGGCAATGTGCTCCTGGTGTTAGATCTTTGTAGAATCTTTGCGTCAGAAACAATCTTGTGACTCAAAGCCCAGGTAGACATTAGGGAATTTCCTCACTCCTCTGGCCATGGGCTCTACCCAAAAACTTAGAAAAACATACGCATAGTATTTCCAGACTGATTTCCTGCTTATTGGCATACCATTCACAATGCACAAGTCAAGACATCATCCTGTGATGTCTGTCATTGGTCATCTTTTAAAAACTAAGGAAGAGGCGCAGCTAGTGGGTACAATGAATAGAGCACTAGCCCTGAAGTCAGGAGGGCCTGAGTTCAAATATGATCTCAGACACTTACTAGCTGAGCAGCAGGTCACCTAACCTTGATTGCCTCAAAAAAAAAAAAAGCAAAAAAACCAAGGAAGAAGAACAACAATAATTTAAGAATTAGGGACTCCTTTTGGAAGAGTAGAGAGTGTCAAACTCACATAGAAATGGGGCTATTAGATTATATGCAAGGAGCCCTATAGTGCTCTATTGAGTTAGAAAACCACAAATTAGCACTATCTTTGCTCTATTGTATTTTATTTATTTTGTGAAATATTTTCCAATTACATTTTAATCTGGTTGGTCCGAACTAAGAGTGTTGCAGACATTAGTGTAACTGAAGGCCACTAATTTGAATTTGACAACTCTGGTTTAGTGGGTAGAGAATTATCCTCAGAGTCAAGAAAACCTGGGTTCAAGCCTCACTTCTGCTACATACTGCCTATGTAGCACTGTACAAGACAACCTCTCAGCAGCCCTAGAAAATTTTTTAAGATCATGATTTGTATAATAAGGGTCAGGTAATAATAGCAGAGGGAGTTACCTGTGCCAACGGAGTCAAAAACAAAATCTTTATTAAAAGGAGGAGAATAAAATAAAAATCCTTGATTGAGGGACCATTAGTTGCAAAATTTTGTGTAAATTCCCAGAGATACTTATCCCCTAAGAGTATGAGAACTTACACAGACATTCAGTCCCAGAAATCCTGTCTGGGCCCGTTGCTTCCTGACCCTCAAATGGAAAAGGATGGATCATCAGATGAATGAAAATGGATTCATCAAGCACTTACTATTGACAAAGCATTGGGCAATATACTAGCAATAAAAATAGAGGAAAAACAGAAACACTAGCTGCTCTCAAAGAGCTCATATTTTAATGGGGGAGACCACATCTATAGAAGATTTCAGCTGGAAATCAGATGAAAAGGTCTTATGGTCCTTTTTGTTGTTGTTCAGTCGTTTTCAGTTGTGTCCAACTCTTCATGACCCCATTTGGGGTTTCCTTGGCAGAGATACTGGAGGGTTTGTCATTTCCTTTTCCTGCTCATTTTAGAGATGAGGAAACTAAGGCAAATAGGGTGAAGTGACTTGGCCAGGGTCACACAGCTATCAAGTGTCTGAGGCCGGATTTGAGCTCAGGGAGATGAGTGTTCCTGACTCTAGGCCTGGCCCTCTATCCACTGTGCTTCCTACTTACACTTACATGACACCCTACCTGGAATTTAATTAATGTATAGTGATTGATTGATTCTATTATGTCATCATTCCCATCTAATACTCCTAAATTTCTTAGCAACCTACTAGCCTTTGAGATCACAGTATAAAAGGAAGAATCATCACATTTTAGAGAAAGAAGAAATAATCTTATCAGATGAGGAAACTCAAGCCCAGAAAAATTAATGACTTGCTCAGGATCACACAATGAATTAATAGTAATAACAATTCAAATTTTTCATAGCATTCTCAAGTTTCTTTCCTCACAGCAATACAGTAAAAGAAGCGATACAAGCTTTATCATCCTCGGCTTACAGATGAGAAAAACAGACACAAAGATATTGAGTAGCTAGATAGACTTGTAGCTAATAGACTTCAGACTAAAACTCAACTCTTCTGAATACTAATTGAAAGATCATGGAGAAGAGGAGAGGTACCATAAGGCTGGAAAAAGGCAAATGATGCCCCTATTTAAGAAAAGAAAGAGAGCAGTCTGCAAACTATAGGCCTGTGAGTTTAACTCCAATCCCTGAAAAAATTCTAAAATGTATTGTTAAAGAAATGGTTAATGAACATCTAAAAAGTGAAGATATGATGTATTCTTTAAGAACAGGTCATAGGCCCTGTGTTATACAGACTAGTGGACAATACAGTTACACTAGAGATGGCTAAAGGTGACCCAAAGAAACCAAAAGGCAAAATGTCTGCTTATGCCTTCTTTGTACAAACATGCCATGAGGAACATAAGAAAAAAAAATCCTGAATTTCCTGTCAATTTTGCAGAATTTTCAAAGAAGTATGCAGAAAGATGGAAGAATATGTCTGGAAAGGAAAAATTTTTCGAATTTTCAAATTTTCAAAAATTTTCAAATTTTCAAAAATTTTCAAATTTTCAAAAATTTTCAATTTTTCAAAAAAAAAGGAAAAATTCATCAGTTTGACGGAATGGCAAAGGGTGATGAGTTGCGGTATGACGGGAAGATGAAGGATTATGGACCAGCCAAAGGAGGGGGAAAAAAGGATCCTAATGTTCCTAAATGTCCCCTATCTGGCTTCTTCTGATTCTGTTCAGAATTTCACCCCAAGATAAAATCTACAAACCCTGGGATATCTATTGGGGATATAGAAAAAAAAAACTTGGTGAGATGTGGAATAATCTGAGTGATCATGAGAAGCAGCCATACAACAAGAAGGCAGCAAAACGGAAGGAAAAGTATGAAAAGGATGTTGCTGATGATAAGTCCAAAGGAAAGTTTGATAGTGCAAAGGGAACAGCAAAAGCTTCCCAGAAAAAGGTAGAGGAGGAAGAGGAGGAAGGTGATGATGACTAAAACTATATTATTTGCCTTAAATATCATAGAGCTGGGGAAACACTAAAGCACCTTTATTGATACAGTGTCTACTGCATTTGTAGCATTTAACTTTTAAAATTGGAAACAGGTGTTCTAGACGTTTTACTTGGTTTATGTGTCACAGATATAGGTGTCATGAGCACCTTGAAACTGTATCAAAGTTGCATCTATTTCCAAACATTTTTAAAATGAAAAGGCAATTTACTGTATTCCCCTCTCTGTGCACTTTGTTGTTGCTATAACAAAACACTTGGAAAAGTTAAAAAAAAAAAAAAGAACAGGTGATAGAAGACCTCATTTCCTTTTTTGACATGATTAACCTAGAAAAATGGCAGGAATGTGGTAGATAGAGTTCACCTAGATTTTAGCAACATTCTATTCTTGTGGAGAAGATGGAACCAGATAAACAATGATAAGACTCAGAGCTGGTTGGATGTCAGGATTCAAAAAGTAGCCATTAATGATTCAACGTTAATGCAGCCGGAGTCTCTAATGGAGATGTGCATTTGTTTCATATTTTCATCAATGACTTGGACAGAAGCAATAGACCGTGTACTTCAAATTTGCAAAGCTGGGAGGGAAAATTAACATACTGCATGACAGAGTCAGTATCCAAAAATATTTTAACAAGCTAGAGCACTAGGCTAAATTTACTAAGATGAAATTCAGTAGGGATATATGTAAAGTCTTAAACTTGGTTACAGAAAATTAACTTAAGCAATACAAGATGGGGGAGACACGGATAGACAGTAGTTGTTCTTTAAAAAAAAATGGTATGGGGATTTGAAAGGACTGTAGACCCCTTAAGAGTCAGCAGCGTGATGCAGTAACCAAAAAGACAATGGCATCTTGGCTACATAAAGAGAGCCAGGGCTTTAGGGAGAGCGAGGTGCATAACATCATATTCAGAGATTAAGAATGCAAGAAATAATTCAGTTATCACATAAGAATCTTAGGGACCAAACCACACACAGAGGCAAATTACAGACATGCAGAGTATTTTTAGAGCCCAGCTTTGTCCAGCTTAGGAGATAAGTCCCCAGTGACTCCTAATCACTAAATCCAAGGTTTTTTCTTTGTCTTCATCCTCCTTGACCCCTCCACAGCATTTGTCATTGGTGGTAAATTCCTCCTCTGTTTCTTCTTTGTCTCTTAGTCTGACTTCTTCCTATCACCTCCTGATTTATTCCCCAAGCATCTGTCCCTGGTCCACTTCCTTCTTTTTCTCTACCTTCCCTTGGTGATCTCATCAAGTGCAAAAGTTTCAACTTTTACCTCTATGTAGACAACTCCTGTGGTAATATATCCGACATTTTGGGGTAGCTAATTAGCACAATGTTTACAGTGCCAGACCTGGAATCCAGAAGTTTCCCTTCCTGAGTTCAAATCTGGCCTCAGACATTTAACACTTACTAGCCATTTGACCTTGGGCAAGTGACTTAACCCCAATTGTCCTACCTTTCCCCCTCCAAAAAACAAACCAAAAAAACCCCCAAAACAAAAAAAGAAAATCCCAAATGAGGTCAGAGAGAGTCAGATATAACTGAAATGACTGAACAGCAACAAACATTTCCCACTTGTATATCTATCATACCTCAAACTCCACAATTTTAAAACTTAATTCACCACTCCCTCCCCCTGCCCCGAATCTCATTCTCCTTCCCAATTTCCCTAACATCATCATCATTATTCACCCAGTCATAACCCAGGTTTTATATTTGACTTCTCCCTCTTCAACATCCTACAAGTGCAATCCTTCATCACATTCTATTAATATGACCTCAACAATATCTCTCACTTCTGACCCTTCCTTCACACTCTCACTGATATCGAATGAGTCAGTCCTTACTACCTCTTGTTTTCATCATTCCAATAGCCTCCTATTGAGCTTCTGTTCTCCCTCCAATCCATCTTAGGCACTTCTGCCATACTGGTCAAGGATGCACAATAATGTCTACATTACTCCACTCCTCAACACCCTTCACTAGCTCCCTATTACCTTCTGAATAAATATCAAATGGCTTGGCCTAATATCCGGGAACTTCGCCACACTCTCCCTGCTTTTTCATTACATTACACTCTCACATATTTTCTGTTCCAACCAGCCTGGATTATATGCGGTTTCTTGAACACAGTTTACCATTCCCCACCATACTGATTCCTCTTCCAATAATTTCTCCTCCTCATCATCAACCTCTCAAGAGAATCATTTGGACAATTTATTTGGACAAAAAGGTTTGGAAAAAAAAAGTGCAGAGGCAAAGTGAGGATGAAATGCTGATCCACCAGTCTAATAAAATGGCTCACGAGTCAGTGTTTTATGTTTCGGTGTCTTATGAGAGAGTAATAGGAATTTTAAGTTAGTGCTTCATATGTAAGTCTCTGTCAATGCATGTTAGGCAGTCTTTTGTGTTTTAAGCATTTTTTACATCATGGGAAATAAATGACTGTCCTGTATCTGATCTACATTATATGTCAGTACCTTTTTATTACCTCTGTTAAGAAGAGTGTTTTTGTGTGTTTGTCCTTCATTCTCATGGAGGACCATGACATCAGGGAGATGATGACAAGACTTGCTATTGACTTTGATTTGAGTAAGGGAGGGCTGTGCAAGGTCACCAGCCTCACTTTCTCCTCCAGAGCCATCTGGGTCCAGTGGCCAGATATTCATCAAGATGACTCGAGATGGCCTAGGACACAACGAGAGACCCTGGCCCTTTTAGGCTAAGGTCTTTTCAAGTTCTCACTTTCTCACTTTGAGTGAGATAATGTCCATTCAGTGAATAGGCCTCTTTAAGGAGTTACTCGATGGATGGCCCCTTTAATTAAAAAAAAAAAGAGAGAAAAAAAATCAAACTGAGGGGAAGACTCTCCAGGTTCCTGGCCACAAGAGAAATTGTTAGGAAGATTAGAGTGATTCTCTAAGCTTCAAGTGATTCTCCCCAGGGGCTCCAGGATGGGGGGATACAAAGAGCCAGAGAGTTGGAGAAAAAGAACTTGACCCCTCTTTTACAGGTCAGTCTTCTGTAGGACTGAACTTAATTCACACAAATAAATCTGGGGTTAGCAGAGTCTTGTGATAGAGAGAGTGAATACTATAGCATCCCTGGGCTTGGAGGAGGTTCTGTATTGTTACATATATATTTCAATATATAATCCAGTATATTAATTTCAGTATAAATCTATTATTAAGCTCTTATCTATTAGCCATTGCATTAAACATTGGAGATACAGATAGAAAAAAAAAGACAGTAACTGCTCTCAACTCACACTCTAATTAGGAGAGACAACGCTTAATGAAAGAATTCAGCTATGGGGCAAATAAAAAGACCCACAAGTCCCAAGGCTGCAGCATCAGGGCAAATGTCAAGACCCAAAGGACCTTAGGACACTTTGGCAAGTCATATGGCAGTATCCATAAGGTTTGGGGATTATAGTGGCAAAGTAGATGGTAGGGGCCAGAAGACCTTAGGACACAGTGGTAAGGCAGATCTTAAACCCTGATGGTCTTCCATTTTTCTGGAAGGATTGTAGTTGGGAACTCCTAGCTCAGTGTTTCTCAACCTTCCTAATACCACGATCTTTTAAGATAGTTCCTCAGGTTGCAGTGACCCCCCCCAACCATAAAATTATTTTCATTGCTACTTCATAACTGTAATTTTGCTACTGTTATGAATCGTAATGTAAATATCTGATATGCAGGATATATTTAAAATTAACATAACCCACAGTTGAGAACCACCCTATCCAAGTAGTGTGAGTAGCCACGTGACTCATCTTGCCCAGCCCCAAGAGGTCAGAGGGAAGAGCAAAAGGGAAGGAAAGAACACCCCAGCTGGCAGCTCCTCTCACCCAATCACCCTGGATAGAATCTGACCTAATATGAATTTCTTTTATATGCCACAATAATTATAGCTACCATTTATAAGGTTCACAAAGTACTTTAAATATGCCACCCAATTTGATTCTTACAACTCTATGAGGGCAGGTCCTATTATTTGGACAAATGAGAAAAATAAAGCACAGAGAGGTTAAGTAATCTGCCTAGTAATCAGCTAGTTAAGTAATCAGCTAGTAAGTAGCTGAGGCAGAATTTGTATTCAGGTCTTGTGGATTCCAAGTCCAGCACTCTCTCTACTTCACCACCCCGCTGCATGATTCACTTAAATTTATTTACAATTAGTAGCTGATCTTGGTTTTGGAGAAAAAATGGTCTAGACAGCAACTGAAGGTCAGGCAGCAATCTTCCTTTTGACTGTAGTGAAAATAATGATGACATTAGCAGCTCAGGAGACTACAGCGCTCATGCCATTAAGAAGGCACTTAGCAAAGGCAGGTCGGGCTGAGGTTACCACAAGAAACAGGGCCATCCGTCCGTAGCCTGGAGCGCTGAACGAGCAGAACCAGCTCTGAAATGCTCCGAGGACGCTCTCTGGCCGTCATTCAGCCTTTTTTCCCTGGGCTCTTTCCAGTGGAAAGCTTCTCATTAAAGAGGCCGGCAGAACTGGTACCTGCTTCCTTGTGATGGGATTGCATCACAGAGGCGGTAGAAGAGACTGTGAAAGAGAGGACAAGGCTAGATAGAGGAAAATGGCAGGTCACGGAGTATCAGGAAGTCTGGCTGGCCCAGAGGGAAAAGGTCCGATAGCTGATGACAGATGGGAAGTTTTCACAGCAGCAGAACCCAGGCTCATCGTCACCCTCCACCTGCAGCGTTCTGGTTAGTCGTGGTTTGCTGATGGAGCCTTGTGCAGTACCACACGTGTGCAGCTAGGTGGGTCAGCCGGCCTGGAGTCAGGAAGATCTGTGTTTAAAATTGGCCTCAGACATTTACTAACTGTGGGACCCTGGCCAAGTCACTTAACTTCTGTCTGCCTCAGTTTGCTCAAGTGTAAAGTGGGGATAATAATAGCACTCACTTCCCAGGGTTGTTGTGGGGATCAAAGGAGATAATAGGTGTAAAGCACTTAGAATAAATAGTACCCTGCACATAGGAATCTCTATATAAATATTAGCTATCATCATTATTGCATGCCTCCTCTAAAGTCCTCTCAATGTGTCTAGGTAAAAGAGATTCTCAAAAGCCAAGCCAGTGGATCTAGGAGTCTAGTCCAGGCCTTTTGGTTTCTATAGGAAGAGACTGAGACCCAGAGAATTCAAGGGACTTGCCCAAGGTCATGAAAGTAGTAAGGTCAAAGGTGGAACTTGAATCCAGATGCTCTGATTCTTTTCATTATATTACATAAAAAAGAATCAGACATGCTTCCCTACAGTCAAAAGGGAAGATTGCTGCCTGATCTTCAATTGCTGTCCAAACCTTTTTTCCTCCAAAAATGAGATCAGCTAATGATTATAAACAATGTAAATATGTAAAGCATGTAAATAAGTGACGGCTCATGGGTTCATAGTACTTGGAGCTATGAGGTACCATAAAGGTCATCTATTCCCATCAGACAGGTTAAATGATTTGCCCTAGATGACCCAGATATTAAGGAAGAGAATAAAACTTAGAACAAAAGACCCTGTGGCTCCAGATTCAGCATTTAGTCTTGTGATTGCTTGACTTTTGCCTAAGTTCACCCTATAGGACATATTTTGATTTCCCAAATACAGAAATGACACGTTTTCATATTGTTCAATTATTTTCAGTCATGTCTGACTCTTCGTGACCCCATTTAGAATTTTCTTGGCAAAGATACTGGAGTGGTTTGTCATTTCCTTCTCCTGCTCAATTTACAGATGAGGAAACTGAGGCAAACATGGTTAAATGACTTGCACAGGGTCACACAGCTAGTAAATGCCTGAGGCCAAATTTGAACTCAAGTCTTCTTGACTCCAGGTCCAGTGCTGTGTCTACTGTGCCACCTCGATACCCTTCATTGTCTTTACTCCCTGTTTAATAGTGAATATTATTTGTTTTGTTTTCTCTATCTATACCTACAATGGGCACTGAACAGAAACCACAACATAGGTCATTCTTTTTTTGCTTTTTTGGAGGGGGAGGGCAATTGGGGTTAAGTGACTTGCCCAAAGTCACATGCCTAGTAAGTGTGTCAAGTGTCTGAGGCCAGATTTGAACTCAGGTCCTCCTGACTCCAGGGCCAGTGCTCTCTATTCACTGCACCACCCAGCCACCACCATAGGTCGTTCTTTATACCTTGCATTACAGACCCAAAAAATTATACACAAATATACATAGGCAGCTACCTCTCATTGGTGAGAACATGGTGACGCTTGGGAATAAGAAGTTCAAGCCCCAGCTCTGCCATTTGCTTGTGTGACATTGGAAAAGTCACTTAGCCTCTCTGAGACTTAGCTTCTTCATCGTAAAATGCCAATCTCAGAGCTCCATCCACTATGCCATCCAGATGCACCCTTTCTCCCACTACTTCTGGGCATATACCCTCTACTACAATCAAACTAGACCTGAGAAGCAATGATTAGAACTGTGAGTGCTGGTGAGTGGTCATTCCAATGCTGGGAAAATTCAGTTGGGCATAGGCGTATCCTGAATTTTATCGCAGAGGAGAATGGGTGCTGAACAAATAAAACTAGTCTAACAATTAATCCAGGGGCAGTTGGATGACTCAGTGGATAGAACACTGGGCCTGGAGTCAGGAAGACCTGACTTCAAATCCAGCCTCAGACACTTCCCAGCTGTGTGAACCTGGGCAAGTCACTTAGTTCTGTTTACCTCAGATTCCTCATCTGTAAAATGAGGTGGAGAAAGAAATGGGAAATCACTCCAGTATCTTTGCTAAGAAAATCCCACATGGGGTCACAAAGAGTCGAACATAATTGAAACAACTGAATCACACCGGTAATTAATCTAGACCAGAAGACATTTGCCAAAAATGCTGCAGGCTATAATTAATAAATCCTGCAAAGATCACACTAGTCTGGAATTCAGTCTTCTCACTTCCTTGTATTCTACCATGGTCCAAGGGAACCCAGCAAGGACACCGTAGTGAATTCTTTCTTCTATGTGACTATTTCTGAACTTGGGGTAGAGATCTTTAACTTCAAAGAGAGACTATTGAACAACTGATCACCTAATACAAATAGAATTATCATAAGAAATGACAAATGCCTAGTTCTTTAAGGAGCTGAAATAGCTGATTCTATCATTTGAAAGCAAGTGGTATGGTTGGTAAAAAATGAAATGACAAAGGTTCAATCTTCTAAGCATATCAATTTATTAAGCAATGCATGACAATTTCCCAAAAAAACTTTGACCAGACTTCCTCCACTTAGGCCTGGACCCCAAATACAGAGAGACATTTTTATACATTAAAAACAATTCATCAAAGAAGACCAATTAATTAAAAGGAAATAACACAACATTAGGTAATCTGTTTTCTAATTGGATGAAAGATTAGGGACTTTCCAAGTTGGGAAAGGGAGAGTGAACAGGTGCAACTCCCTGAATTCAGAAAAGGAGATGTCCTACTCCCCAA
>JAQQSW010004145.1:0-14513 GCA_028646575.1 Pseudocheirus occidentalis
CTTCTTTTTCAGGAAGGAAAAACTTTTGCTACTTTGTAGTCAAGTGGTTCAGGAGGGTCATGATTTTCTTTGATCCTGGCAAAGGCCATATATACCTCTGAGGTGAGGCTATGCTTTGGGGCTTACTTTGGGAAGAGTTGTGTGATTTGGGTAGATGAGACTCTGGGCAGTTGTTGAGCCCCCCAGCTTTGAAAAGCCAGATGTTGGTGCTTCTCTCTCTGGTGACTATTAGGTATGGGTGTAATGGTCAGAAAGCTAGAAGCCCTGTCTGCTGAATTGTGTTGTTTTCTCTGTCTATAGTTTTGTCTGCTTGTAACTTCTGTTTGTATTTTCTAAAGTTCAGGGTGCTGACTTTTCCCCCTGCACTAGGTAAATGATATATGTTTGATTGATTAAAGGAAGATTGTTGACCCTTTTTGAGTTGCTTTCCTTTAGAAAAACCAATCAAAGAATCTGTGGGAGCAGCTATCCTGGCTATGCTAGGGTACTTGCTGCTATGCTTACAAAATTTGTGTATAATAGCATTAAATATAGTTAGTTCCTATCTGAGTTCTGTCTTTCTGTTCCCTTTATTGAGCACAATCCAGAGTCCTATGAATGGGCTTCCTATGTTCAACATAGTGAAGTAGTTTGTAAAGCATCTACTCACAGAGTAAAAGAGAATGCTCCATGCTACACTCAATTATTTTTATAATCCACAAGCAGCCATCCATCCTCTTGAACTTCCATCAGCAGGAACCAATCAGAGGTGTTCTTTGTCTCCTCTCAAAAGGGAGTCAGTGTGTATATCTATTTCCACAGGAAGTGGTACAGATGACCTTATACAAATGTCCATGAACTAAAATTTCATCAACATATTCATAACTTCAAATTAATTATAGGGTATACTGATCACCATCTTTATATGTTAATGAAATTGACACTAAATCTGGAAAAGGATTTTGAAGAGAGCAGAATACTAGTTTTCTTCATTTATCTAAAGGACTGTCATACAGAAGGAGTTTGATTTTTTTCTGTTGTTGTTGGCCTCAGGGCTTATATAGTTATTGAAAGACAGATTTTATTTAAGTGTGTTTGTGCATGTGAGTGTGTGTTGTGTGTGTGTGTATGTGTGTGTGATAGAATAACATATCTAAAAATTAGAGCTATCAAAAAGTAGAAGGGATTGTGTTGGAACATCGTATTTTCCCAATCATCGAAAGCCTTCTAGCTAAGGCAAATTAGTCTCTTGTCATGGGTGATTTAAAAGTGATTATGTTCAAATATGGGATGAATTAGGTGAGTTTCATTCCAACAAATTTTAATGTCCCAACCCCTCCCACCCAATATTATTTTTCATGCATTACAGGTGAGAACTTGCAATGTGAAGGCTGAAAACCTCTACTATAAAATATCACAGAAGATGTTCGATTTCCAAATGACAAAGGCCATGTTTTTGTTGTTGCTGTTTGTTTGAGATCTTGCTTACAGTAAGATCAAAAATGTGGCTTTGTACTGGCTCAGTGGATAACCATGAAAACATTTCAAAGGATATTTGAATTGGAAATGATAATAAAGACCACATATTATACATCCTTTTTACAAATGACAAAACTAATATCAAGAAGGGTGAAGTTACTTGCCACAGGTTCCTAATATTTCAGGATAATGTTAGGACTAGGGATAACAAAGTCTTCCACTGACTTTCAGTTTCAGTACTTGACAATGAGCAATCTATCTAATACTGATATTATGGCTCCTTACAAATTGACTTAAGGAAGGAAATATTTTAACATCAAGCCAGACAAAGATAATCCTATTAAAGCTGGAATACTAATAGAAATAGTGTTTATGTTCTGTATAGTTTGTGGTAATTCTTTTTTTCCAAAGATCAGCTTACAATTAAATGTAGGAAGGAAAATATAGTTCCTTGGCTTTGTTTTCAGTACCCTGATTTTTTCTTCTTTTTTTTCTTCTTTTTATTTAAAAGAAATGACACAAATTAGAAAGAGCACTATGAGTTGAGAGCCTAGAATTCTAGCCCTAGCTCTGTTGTTATTAGCTGTCTCTGACCTTGGGTAAATTACCACCTCTCTGAGTCTGTTTTCTCAGCTGCAAAATGAAGTGTTTCACTTAGATGATTTCCATAGTACCTTCTCATTCTAAATTGTTAGATTCTAAGCTTTTTCTTTCTAAGCAAACTAATCTCAATGAATGTTTCCACCACAATACCCTTTCCAATGTACAGTCTTGCTGGTCTTCAATTCCTATCTTTCAAATCTTTTACCACATTTAGTATTTATATATTGAATATGACAGAATATCCTTTATGTAATACTTAAAACTTTTTAAGCCTAACATTAATTAGAGTGTTATTTTCACTAGGCCTTGACCTTGATGAACTAACACAGAATAATAAATGGGAAGAAACTATTTCCTGCTATATAAAATATCCTGAGTGCTTAGAGCATATACTTTTCTGTCTTCACCTCCTTTTAACAATAGCCATGCACACACACACACACACACACACACACAGAATTCTGCTCTTGTATTCCATGATGTATATTAACACATCATCATTAAAAATACAGTATTACTATGAGACTTTTGTGTTAATGCTCATGTTCTCTAAGAGGAAAAGGCTTGCCCTCTCACATCCCAGTTATTTAACTTCATTGTTACACAACTTTATGCATTGAGTATCTTGTCTTTCTGAGATGAACAGATTAAATGTTCAGTATTTTGAAATGCTTAGCACTAAGATACTATGTTAAGACTTTTTCAATCATTCTAAAGGACTGGGAAAGAAAAGCCCTCTGAAAATTGAGCCTAGAAAAAGAGATATCAACCTCTGGGCTAGGCAGGAGGATAATGAGATTGGTTTTTCATTTCCTTCCCCACAATTTAGCCAGGCCCATACATCACTATGCAAAGTGAGAGAGTCTGGCAACATTCCCATGTCTTTGGACAGTACAATATTTTGGAATGGGAGGCTTGATTTTACTAGATAGGCTGTAACACTGCCCAAGTTTTATGGAAAACTGCCAACCCACCAAGGACCTCAAGTCCTTGATATGATTTGTTAAGGCCACTTTTGGAAAATATCTACTCTAAGTAATAAAGAATGGTTGTAAAGGAAAAAAGTCTACTCTTTAGGATAAGTCTGGGTCAGCAAAAAGGGTGCTAGATTTGGCACCAACAGAGAGCTGTATTCAAATCTAGCCTCAGATAATTACTAGCTTTGTGACCATGTGTGAATCATTTAAACTCTAAATTATATCTGCCTTAAAATAAGGACAACAATACTTAGAGTTCTGTTGTTGTTTTTCCCCTCAAAAGGTTCTTATGAGAATTAAATGATTGATTCTGTGTGTATCTGTGTGTGCACACACGCATGCATACATCAAGAACTGTAAAGTGTAATTTTGATTTTGAGCCCTAAATGAGCTTCAGAAACAAGCGACTTTAACAAATAGTCAGGAAGGTAGTTCTAAGAAAATTGATCAGAAAGAATACCTTGAACTCCCCCAAAACGTCTCCTCCCAAAATATTTAGAAAATGCACCAGACTGAATCTAAGTTTAGGGAGAAGTCAAGAAAAGTCACAGTGAGTCCTTTTTTCAGTCTAGGGTCACATAAAGAGAAAGACGGAATGGTGTAGACACTGGGGAAGGGATTTGGAGAGAAATACTGTATACAGAGCATTCCAGCACAGGATGGGGCTATACTCCTGGGTAGGTAAAAGTCCCAAACACATTATAGGGCACAATCAGACTTATACTGTGGAGTATTTATTAGGACAGGTGAAAATTGCAGCTTTTAAGCCAATAATCAATTCTGTGTCATAGATCCAAGTACTTAGGAGGAGAGAACTTGCCTTCTGCCACTTCCCAACCCAAGTCTTAGACTATATACTAAGTGAAGAACAAATTCAAAAACAAGCACCTACAGAATACAACAGATCCCAGGAGCAGAGCAGGGTATCTGTTCCAGCTTCTACCTGATTCTGAAGACTGCTGAGGAGTAAGAAGGGCAGAAATTCTGGACCAAAGGAGATCATGCAGTGCTATCATTCTGAAATAGTAAAATTTCCAAGCAAGCTGATAGTGGCTGAGGCCAGGATCTATCTATTATTGCTCAGACCCAAATCTACGTCAGGAGTTTGGACAAAGAAATCAACTATTTGATTTTTCCCTGAGAGTGATGAAAACTTGTAGGGCCCTAGCCTGAGACTGTATATACACTCAGTAAACCAAGACAGCAGTAGTAGAACCAGCCCAGACCTTTTCCCAGAAGCAAAACAAAATTAGAGCCTTAAAACCAAATCTGAAGTGAGGAAGTATACTGGAAGAATGGACAAGCAAACTAACAAAAAGAATGCCACAATAACTATTTTTTGCTCAAACACAAAACCAGAAGAGAATAACACCCTAGGAGCAAAATCCCAAAGTAAAATATTTTATCAGCCCCTTTGTTTTTTTTTTTTTTTTGCGCCAGTCTGGAAATCTATTGTATACAGTTTGTTATTCTTTTTAAACATATAATAAAGTTTCATATAATTTTCTTTTTCCCCTTTTTTTCTTTCCTCCCCTCACTCTAGAGATATTTACATTATACACAAATATGTATGTATGTATGTATGTATGTATGTATGTATGTATGTATATACATTCTTCTATTTATTACTTCTTCCTCTAGATGTAGATAGCATCTTCCTTCATAAGTCCTTTGTAGTTACTTCAGGTATTTATAATAGTCAAAATTACTTAGTTGCTCAAAATCATTCTTAAAACTATATTGCTCTTACTGTATGCAATGTTCTCATTGTTATGCTCATCTCGTTCTTCATTATTTCATGCAAGCTATCTATCCATGTTGGATTTTTTCCCCCTAAAATCACAAAGTTAAGCATTTCTTATAGCAAAGTAGTATTTTCTCACAATCATATGCAACAACTTATTCAGTTACTTCCCAAATGAGAGGTATCCCTGCAATTTCCAGTTCTTTGACACCACAAAGAGAGTTGCTATAAATATTTTAGAACATATAATTTTGTTTTCCTTTTTTCCCCTAATCATCTTTGAAAATAGACCAAGTCATACTCTTGGATCAAGGGGTATAGGCAAATAGGCAAAAACTGTTTGGACAAAATTTCAGATTGCTCTCCAACATGGTTGGATCAGTTCACATTCCACCAACAATGAATTAGTATCTCAATTTTTCCACATCCCCTACAATACTTGTCTCTTCCTTTTTGATAATTTTCACCAATCCAATAGATGTAAAATACAAATGGAACTGGAATTCCTGCACAGAATGAAACAAGAATCAGAAAAAAGTTAATATGTTTTTTCTCAATAAAATAAGATCACTAGAGGAATTTTTTTTAAAGAACTGAGAGATATGGAAAAAAATTAGAAAGGGTATTTACAGTTGGATATAACTGGTACAAAGCATTACACAAGCAATAAACCCCATAAAAATTAAAGTGGACCAAATAGAAACCAATGACTCCATGATACAACAATACTGGAATACTAAAATGAATTTTTAAGACAAAAAAATGAAAGAAAATGTAAGATAAACATAACAAAAACAAGTGACAAGGAGAGAAAAAAAGAATCATCTTGTTACCTGAAGACCAACACCAAAGAAAAGTCTAGCCATTGTATTTATAGTAATCTTAAAAAGAAAATTGCCTAGATCTCTTAGAATCAGAGGGAGAAGTCAATTAGCATCTACTGTCCTGGTTACCTTCTGAAAGAAATCTCCAAATGAAAACTTCTGGGAACATTATAACCAATATCCAGACCTTACCAGTCAAAGAAAACAAAACAAAACAAAACAAAACAAAACAAAACAAAACAAAACTGTGAGCAGCCAGAATTAAAAAAAAGAAATCAAGCACTGAGGAGACATTTTCTCTATTGATCAACTCATCAGCTCTCCTGGGTTTAATTATCATCCCCATAGAGATGATTTATGGACCTCCAAGACATAGCTTCAATTTTGCATATTTAACAGTTCAAAATGAAAGTGATTCAACATATCCAAAATAGTCCTCATCTCTTTCTCCCACTCAAACCAACTCTCTTCAGAACATTCCAATTTCTATCAAAGCACTAGCATTCTTAACCTTAGCATTATTCTTGATTCCTCACTGTCCTTCCCTTCACATACATAAAGAGTAGCCAAATATTTCCATTTCTTCCTTCATAGCACCCACACTTTTTTTTTGTTTACATAGCTTCTCTCTTCATGTATCACTGTATAAAGTCCTGTCTAATTGGTCTCCATGCAATAAGTCCCTACTCAATCCAATCCAACTACCATGCTGTTTTCAAAGTGATGTTCCCTAGATATGACCACATCATTTTCTTATTTAGTCAACATCAGTAGCCCCATATTAAATATTGCATCAATAAAAACATTTATTTTTAGTTTTTAAATATTTTACAACCTGGCCCAAATCTATCTTTACTGAATCATTAGGTATTACTCCACCTACTGCATTTCAAGATCCAGCCAAACTGATCTCCTCTTTGATCCCCACAGATACAACACTCCATTTCCTCTCTCGGAACCTTTGTAAATGTCATCACTTTGCCTAGAAGGCATTCACTCTTTGCCCGTCACATAAAATCTCTCCCTTTGTGATTCAGTCCAACAATTTTTTATATGTAGTCTTTCTTTATCCTTTTAGTTGCTAATGTCCTCTTTCATATTTTCTACATTTAACTCATTTGTAATTATATATTGTATTTATTCTCTTTACATTCATTCTTAACGTAAATGTTTCTGTTGTCTCCATTCTCCTATCCCTCAGAACATGTAGGGATTTGTTTTTAATTCATTGTACATGTAACTCCGATATATAGTACAGTGTGTAGTCCATTGTAAGCTCTTAATGAATACTTGATTGATAAAAGCTAGATATGCCAAGTGTAGAAAAGGCTTCAGATATTCACAATAAATTTTTAAAAAGCTAAAATTTGCAATTTTCATCATAATTAACATATTATTACTATTAGAAGTAATAGCATCAGAAGTAAATTACAGGTCAGATATAATAGTTTAGCAAAAAAAAATATATCTCTGAGAGAAAAAAATATTTTTAAAATTAAAAGCCTTTAAAAATCACTCAGTACTAAATGTAAAGTTATATAAATTATGATAAATTTATTCTTGTCTGTAGAATTAATAGGCCCCTAAATATTAGGAATAAGTCTATTGGTAAATCAAGAAATGTCCTCAGTAATAATGATTTATTTTGTCCACACAGAATATGGAATTTTATTTTTTAATGCTTCTTAGTTTTATTAAGGTACAAAGTAATTTAAAGATAATATTTAAATTTGATTTTTTTTATGCTGAGGTCCAGAAAAAGAAATATAATTTCATGTCTATTGATGTACATAATTCTTTTTTATTTTCCTGCTAGTGTCATCCTGGGGATGACAGTGTTTATTATGTAATAGTACTAATTAATTGATCATATGACTATTGAAAGAAATTCTAGAATGGGTGATTATTTGACTATGAATAGAACTTGGTCAATTATTCATTTGAATGTAAGCATTCAATCAATGTGTAACTAATAAGCACAGCATATGAGGAACTCTCATGAGTTTTTATTAATAGTAAGGGGAATATCAGGAAAAAAAAGATAGAGATGAACATTGGACTATAATTGCTGCAATGTGCTATGCCTCCTTTGAAGCTTCCAATAGAACCACTACATCTAGAGTGGAAATATATTCTGAAGAAGAAAGGTCATTACCAAGCTAACACATTGGTTAAAGTACCATAACCCAACATTCCCAGTATAACTGTTGAGAAATAGTGGCTTGTGGAAGGATATTTTATCTCAAAAATATAAACAAACAAACAAAAAAAACCCAAACCTGATACAATCATTTTTTTTTTGCATTCTACAGTTACAATTCCCAAACGAAAAGGTTATCATTTCAAAATAATAAAATCAATTCAACAAGTATTTAAGAACCTTCTATATGAGGATTGTTATGGGAATAGCAGGATACTGAGAAAAAAATAATCTCTAGTTTCAAAGAACTTATATTCAAAGAAACTTTTTCTATAGATATTTAATATAAACTTAAGCGAAATATAGCCTTCCTAATATGTATAAAAGAGATAATTTGTCACAGTTCATCCATCATAAAAATAAGCAGCTGTGTAGCGCAGAAAATAGAGTGCTGGGCCTGGAGTCAGGAAAATGTGATTTCAAATCCAGCTTCATCTACTTACTAACTCTCAAACTCTGGGCAAGTCACTTATCTTCTTGTTTCCTTATTGGTAAAATGGAGATAACAATAGAATCTATATTCCAGAATTGTTCTGAGGATCAAATAAAATAACAATTAGAAAATACATGCCTGGAACATTGTAATTGCTATATAAATGTTAGTTATTGTTATTAATAATCATATTATCAAACATTTCTCATTTGGGTACAGATGGAAATTAATACTGATTGACCAATCATTAACAAAATAACTACCATATCTTCAATTATACCCCAAATTATCTCTATGTTATTAGCTAGTTCATCACTAAATGACATCTCTCTCTTTCCAAGTTTAGATTCTTATTTCCCTAAAGCAAAGACTTTATGTTACTTGCACAAGGGACTCTAAGATATTCCTGACAAAGTAGAGGCTGATGAGAAGTATCTTGCCTGTTTCTCTTCTCCTGTTTCATTTTTTTCTTCTTCTTCCCTTCTCTTTGTCTTTAGTTAACTCCATTCAATTTGCCAAATCTTTATTCTTTGTACACAAGTCAGTGTGATATATAGGAAATTCTGTTGACTCAGGAGACCAAAGTCTGAGTAACAACTCTACTATTCACCTTGGACAAATAATTATGAGAAACCTCAATCCCTTCATAAGAAAAAAGAAAATAATGATGTCTATTATGGTACAAGAGGGTGAAAAGGATTTGGAAAATATGAAATACTTCATGCCTGTGTTCTATTATGAGTTGGTAATCTAAGCAGGTTTAATGAGATACATCTATAGTATCGAGGACCTTTGCAGCAGACAAAAATACATGCAAAATATATTAACAGCTTCACCATGTGATAAAATAGTATGCAGTGAGGGAGACTGGAATCACATATCAACCCTCATCAAGAACATGTTAGATTTTTGCTGTGTTGGTACAGAGAAAGTTTCTTACTAAATGCTACCTCTGTGCACTGAATCAAAAACAAGTTTGAAAAAACAACCCGCAGGTAAAGTACATAATCATCAAGGACTTCTACTATTACTCCAGAGAAAATCATAGTTATGTTCTCCACCCATGACATCCACCTGTGGACCTGTAGTCTCCAATGGCATTTGATATAAGAGAAATCTGACACAAAAGGAAGTTTTTTTTTTATTTAATCACTATGACACTCACTTCTCCTTACCCTTGTCCCTCCTCCCAAAAAGTGAAATTACAAACCTCCTAGTAAAATGAAGAAATAATAAATGATAAGACAAATCAAGGACCACACTCCAGAAGAAGAATGAAATTTTACAGAAACTAGAAAAGGAAACCAGAAAGGAGAATTGAATAAAATGAAGTAGCCACAATATCTCCAAAGCTAAAAGCCTAAGTTGATATTAAGAATAATAAAACTAAAGAAAGGCATAATGAGTTAGAGAGATTATAAGAGAAGCTGATAAACCTTAACAAAACAGTGGAAGCACATTTTCTAAGAAATAGATTAGAAGGGGGTGAAGTCCAGATGGTGGCTTAGAAGAGACAAAACTCCACCGCTCTCACCATGACCACCTCAAATACCTATGAAATATGACTCTAAACAAACTTAAAGCTCCAGAACCCACAAAAATGACAGAAAAAACACATCTCCAGCTGAAGGCAGCCTGACAGGCAGATGTGAAGGGGTTCATCAAAGCATGCTGGGAACCTAGACCAGTACTACATGAACCCTCTGGCTGGAGTCCTGGAGCCACCAGAACAGGTCACAGCCAGAGTGCCAATCACTGGCATCAGTGGTGATTTCCAGAATTACCAACCCATAAGAAACAAGGACTAAGTGAAAGGTCAATGGAATTTGGATGAATTTAGGGGAGAGCATTTGGCTAACTGCCCCAGTGCTTAGAAATGTCTGAAGCAGCAGCCCCTCAATGTGGCTGCTTCAGAAGCTCACTGCCTGCAGATGGCAGGAGGGCCAAGCAATCATTCTGAAGCTAAGTGCTCTTGCCTTGAGCTGCTTGGATCGGCATCACAGTCTTGGGTGGTGGTCTTGAGGGACATTTTCAGTGAGCCAGAGGTTGTAGGGGCTGCAGAAATTTTGGCCTCCTAAAAGCTCCAGCAGTTGCAAAAACCCCAGTGATTTGGGACTGAGCTCTGCCCTCTGAAAGCAGAGTTCTACTGAACCTAAAAGTCAAGTAATTGACTGGCAACATGAATATGCAAAGGAAGCAAAGCAAGCCCAGCAATACAACATTAGATTCCTTTTTGGGGGACAAAAAGGATCAAAGCAGGGAACAGGAGGAAGACAACACAGTGAGAACTCCTGTACCAAAAGCTTCCAAGAAAAATGTAGACATGTTGCAAGCCATGGAGCAGCTTAAGAAGGATTTTGAAAACCAAATAAGAGAAGTGGAGGAAAAGTTAGGATGAGAAATGAGAATGATGCAAGTAAATCATGAAAAGAGATTCAACCACCTGACTGAAGAAAATAACACCTTAAAAATAGATTAACTCAAATGGAAAAAGAGGTGCAAAAAGTCAATGAGGACAAGAATGCCTTCAAAAGCTGAATTTTCCAGCTGGAAAAAGAATCTCAAAAGATTTCTGAATAGAATAATTCTTTCAGAATTAGAGTCGAGCAAATGGAAGCAAATGACTTCATGAGAAATCAAGATATTATTAAACAGATCCAAACAAATGAAAAAATAGAAGGCAATGTGAAATATCTCCTTGAAAAAAAGCACTGACCTGAAAAATAGATCCATGAGAGACAATTTAAAACTACTGGACTACCTGAAAGGCATGATCAAAAAAGTGAACCTAGAAATCACCCTTCAAAAAATTCTCAAGGAAAATTGTCCTGATATTTTAGGAGGCACACACACACACACACACACACACACACACACACACAAAATACTGAAGAAAATAACATCTTAAAAAACAGACTAGGCAAATGGTAAAAGTAATCCAAAAAGTCAATGAGAACAATGTCTTTAAAAGCAGAATTAGCCAAATGGAAAAGTAGGTTCAAATGTTAACTGAAGAAAATCATTCTTAAAAATTAGAATGGAGCAAATGAAAGCTAATTACTTCATGAGAAGTTGTAAAAACAAAACTAAAAGCACTCTAAACAACCTCACAAGTTGACTTTTGGAAATGTACTGACAAACAAGTGCTGAGAATTCTGGGTTTCTAAACTGCTATGTGTGAGAGATAAATGTGTATTCTTATGCCAGTGGTGAATACATTGCTGCTCTACGTACTTTTTATGTGGCATGAGGAACAAAATTATACTATACAGTGATTACATAATGAAAGGTCATAAACCACTTTTTGGACTGAAAAAAAGTATGATGATTATGAGGTGGCAAGGAGTATGTGGTGAAATATGGTATTATCTGACAAGGTTTCTGTGTCAGCTATTTTTGCTAAACATCTTTCCGCTCTGATAAAGGAGTGGTTCAACTGAAGAAGCTAGGAAAATAACTTATGGAATAGACTAATTAAGACTAATAACTAATAATAATAATAATAATTAGACTAAATAAACTAATAGACATAATAAGAAAGAAGAAGACACAAAGAGAGCAGAGAGGGGAGAAAGAGAGACAAAGAGAAAGGAAGAGACAAAAAAAGTAACAAGGAAGGAGGGAACATGAAAAAGAGAAAGATTAAATAAGGAGAGTAATTGTCCTTTTGATTTATTGTCTATAAGATTATGTAAAAGTCACTTGACATCTTTAAAATAAAGACATTTGAATTAATGACCTTTGACATCCCTTTCTACTGTACATCTATGAGCATTTGAAATGGGGATGAAGAAGGAAGCTGCTATTTCCTGTAAATATGATACTGTATCCGTTGCAAGAAATAATACTTCAAACATGAAAATGGGGGAAGAGGAGAGAAATTATATCTTGAATTCCAGAATAATTATAATATGTAGTTTCTATATGATATATGTGAAGACTTTGTTGACTTTGAAGTGTTGTATAAAGGACTATTTACAGGCACTAGTCCTAGGCACTGTTATTTTTGTCCCATTTATCTCAGAAAAAAATAGTCAACTATCTTTTGGTGAATAATTGAACATTTGGGTAAGAAGTTTCCTTTGCTACTGAATTCCTAAGGTGCTTCAATTCTAAGTTATACAAAGAGAATGATGCCAGAAAATACTTAGTTAATTATTAGTTGAGAGCTTTGACATAGACATGTTGTATGTGCCTTTTGAAAATTCAAGACCTGAAACCTTACTTTATCCTGAAATCCAAAGATTATTAAGAGTTTGGGGGAAGTGGGTAGCTAACAGAGGAGCTCAAATTAAGTGGATAATGACCTCAATTAACTTTGCTTTTCTTATGTTTTGAGCCTAAGGGCTATGGCAAACCAAACCCAAAGTACCTGCATGTCCTTGTTTTTCCAGTTACTTTAGCTATGTGTGTAAGGAGAGGCATATTATGGTCAGCCTTGTCTGGGAGGAAAGAAAACTCTGCATGTTTGCTGATGATCAACACTAGTTGCAACTGCTGGGAAGGTCAGATACATCCTGACATTAGCATAATTCTCTACAATTCGATGTACATTTATTGATGTGACTATGGTTCTCAGATATTGATAGCAAACACCAAAGCTTGATAAAACCAGAGTTTACTGGGCTAGAAAATCATGAACTAATAAAATTTTTGTTTAATCTACATTAGTCAAACCAAAAGAAGAAAGAGAAACTGAGCTGAAAGTCAAACAAGCTAAAGTTGAGACAGCCTGAATTTCCCAGAACCAAGAGCCAATGCTTTTGATTGTATTTCATATAAAGGTCATTGCATATCCCAAAGTATAATGAGTATCATATGGTAATATAGAAATGTTCAATATGTTATGAATGACTATCTACTCTCTTATCTCCACATCTTTTATTCCCTGCCAGTATGTTCACAATATTTACATCAAAGAACAGCATGAGTTCTATCAAGGTTTCATAGTGAGAGGCATTACAGGATTTTAGAATAAAAATAAAGGTCTTAATCAAAGAAATTGTAAAATTATAATGGAAGTGCCTAATAATGTTATTCAACTTTTTGACTTTACTGGTGGTATAAATGGATAGATTATAGAAAAATATGCCTATATATGCATATATACACACATGCAATCATGCATAGGCACACATGACCAAAAATATGTGTACACACATGTGCATACATACAAATGCTTATTTGATAACTGAGTCAATAATTCTTCCAATGGTCAGCAATGCAAAATAACTTCTATTCTTTAGAAAAGATCAATTTCCTCTATTGTGTTCCAGGGCAGCACATAAACACATGCATACACACACACACACATATGTAGTCCCCTAGCATCAAAGGATGATTTTCAATGACCTAAGTTCCTGTGTCTTTAACTTTGAAAGATATAAAAGAGGTCATGCTCTAGTTTCAATTGAAATATATGACACTCCTAAGATGATAACAGGTTCCCATAAAGAACTGCTTTCTACATTTTTAAAAAAATTATTCCACTGATTGATATCCAGAAAATACTAGCGTTTAAAAGTAATTTGGGCACAGAATTCTACAGGTAATGAAATTTCAAGGTGGAAGAGACTAATATGCAACTCTTTCTGTCAAAAATTTTGATTGCAAAAGATGTGTTCCAGTCTTGGGCTAGGTATATTAAGCCAGAAAACTTGTACTCAAAAAGGTTCATCAATAGCAATAAAAGCTTCAGGTAACTTATAAATAGGAAGATGCTAAATTATAGTTTATTTTATTTTACATTAAAAAGTTGGACAAACTGTACATACAATTGGAATCCAGTCACAAAATGTGGCTTCAGGATTTGAATAGATTTTGATTCAGAAAATAATAGTCTACTCTGAGGCTCCATTGTGGCAGAATGGTTTCCATACATCTTTGAAAACCTTAACAGCTTCTGTAAGTTTGGATAAGTCCAACAAAGTTTATAAGGCTTTGCACACATATCTAGTAATGTGTTATTTGTCTGCTGTCCAAGGAAATGCCAAAATTAATTTGGAGAAGTTTTTCAACAAACTGGCACAAAGTGATAGAATTTTTAGCTACAGCAATTCACTAAGACCTCCTACTAAATCACAGAGGAGTGGTGCTCTGCATTGGTAAAAGAAGTATCCATCCAGGGAAGCTGTTGAATAAATGTCTGCTGATATTCTTAGTTGAATCTTGTCAAGCATAACTATATTTAGCATGTCTGTAATAACTTGAGGCCTTGGGTTGTTGAAGCATTAATGTATTGAATGTACATTATTCTTAACCTTTATTTTGTGTC
>JAQQSW010004146.1:0-14512 GCA_028646575.1 Pseudocheirus occidentalis
TGAGTGACAGATTAAGTTAATGGTTGCCCCATGAGTGGAAGATTGGTATATTGTGAATTGTTGATTGAATCTTTAAGTGAGAAGGGTTTCCCCCTAGGGAAACCAGGTGATTCTTCTTTTGTTAATTGATTGATTGAATCTTTAAGTGTTAAGCTGGTTTCCCCCTTAGGGAAACCAGGTGATTCTTCTTTTGTTCCTTGTTCTAAATATTGTGACTTTCTGTAATAAGATGTAATACTGAGAATATTATATTGTGAATATTGTACTGAATCTTGATTTGTAATGGAATAAACAGAGTGTTCACTATTACTGTGTAATCCAAATCTTAAAAGCTGTTCACAGTAGCATTCTTTTGGGAATCTACTGGTGCTTGGCTTTACAGGTATACACATGCAGCCATGCCAAACCCACGTTCATATTAGTTACTATATAACTTCTTCCATCAGCATCCCCAGCAGGGACTCTCAACTTTTTTAAAAATTCTGGTTCCTTTTGGAGACCTTAGCATGAAGCCTAGGGACTTCTCAAAATAATGGTTTTTTTAATGCATAAAATAAAACATAGGAGACTGCAAAGGAAGCCAATTATATCAAAATACAGTTGTTAAAATTTTTATTTTAAAGATCATAGACCCCAGAGCAAAAGCCTCTGATGCACAGTCAGTTTTTCTGTTGCTTGAAGGTTATACTTCGGGCAAAGAATGGCATCAGATTATGTGTCTAGCTGGAGAGGAATGTGCTATTTTGTGAGATAGTGGGCTCCCCATCACTGGAGGTAATCAAGCACAGGCTAGATGATCTTTTAACAGGGATGTGGTGGAAAACATTCATATTTCAGGTAGAAACTGGTCTAGGTGATCTCCGAGTTTTCTTATAACTCCAAAATTCTTTAAAATATGCGTATGTCTGGCTAAGGCCATCCCCAGGATAACATGGATGATAGAATTGGAATGAGAGGGAGTTTAGCTGTTATCACATGTAACCTCTTCATCTCACACATAAACTGAAAAAGATTATGTGACTTGCCTAGGGTCACACAGCTATTAAATGTTAGAGGCAAGATTTGAATCCAGGCCTTCTGATTCTATAACCAATGATCTCTCCATAGCTGGAGGACCTAGATTGAACAAATGACACCTCTCCCTTGCCTTGGGAATAAGGTAAATCATCCTAGGAACACTTCATCCTGCCTGCCCACCACCTCCCTCTCAATGATAACAAAGACATTGATCAGTGAACAAGATTGGACAAATCAGGGGCCAGCATCAAATGGGAAGATAAGAAACCAAAGGGGAGATATCACCAGAGAGTCACACACAGCCCCAGAGGACGTGGGAATGATAAGGGGGAGGCAGACTCATTTGCCAGGCAGCCAATCCAGCCCACATCGCCTTGGAGACAAAAGAAGAGGGGGTGGAAGGGCTGTGAGTATAATAATAACTGATGTTTATTTATGTAGTGCCTTAGCAATTACGAAGCACCTTAATGCACACAACACACACTTAATATCACACTAATTCACAAGTCTGCTGGGGTAAGTAGTGTAAGACTGATCATTCCCATTTTTCAGATTAGGGGACTGAGGCTCAAAGTGTTCTGCTCAAGTTCAGATAGCTAGCAAATAGCTTTCTTACTCCAAGTCTAAGGGCATAAGGTTCTTCCACTATACTACAGGATTTGCCTGAGACCTAGAGTTTTCTTGTTTGTTTGTTCTGAAACACCAGATGTTGGCAAAACCATTTCCTCCTTCTCGTCCTAGGAATGCAGATTTAGAGGTGGAAGGGACCTCAGTGCCCCACTAGTCCAATTTCCTTATTTTGTACTTGAGTGAATAAGTGACTTACCTAGGGTCACATAGCTAGGAAGTGACAGTGAGGATTTGAACCCTGGATCTCTGACTCCAAACTCAGTATTTTTTTCAGAAGCATCCTCTCTTCCTCCTCCCAGTCTCCCTGTTTTAGCCCCAGTCACTCATACTTCTCAGGTTGCCAGGCTGCTAAATGATCCCTGGTGCCTATTAATGGGGGGCAATCACTCTGACTTGTAGTTCTCTCGGTCTAGCTCTGTGCTCTGCCTTTATTACTGCCTTTTTTATGTCTCTGTGGCACATTGGCTTAGCTTGGAGGCATCCTGGAAACAGTTGCTGAAGGCTGATTTTTTTTTTGACCTGTTTATTTACTTTTAGTTTACAAGATTCAGTTACAGAATCACTTGAGTTTCAGATTTTCTCCCCTCCCTTCTCCCCTTCCCTCCCCCCCCCCCATGGTGGTGTACCTTCATATATGGGATCTGCAAACACTTTCACATTGTACAATAGTCTGGTTGTGTAGAAGCGTTGTAACCAATGGAGTAAATAATGGGGAGAAAAAAGAAACAAAACCAAACATGGAAAAGAACAATAGCATGTGTTGCTTCAGTCTCCATTTAAACTCTGGTCTTTCTAGCTCTTTCTCTGTATGTAGACATCTCCTTCCATTCTGAGACTTGTAGAGCTGTCTTTTAACTGTGTGTTGCTGAGAGGAGTCCAGTTTATGAAGGTTGGTCGTCACATATATGATGTATCTGTGACTGTGTACAAATTTTTCCTGGTTCTGCTCTTCTCACTTAGCATCAATTCATATAAGCCTCTCCAGATAGTTATGAAGTCCATCTCCTTCCCATTTCTTATAGCACAATAGTATTTCATTACATTCATATACCATAACTTGTTCAGCCATTCCCCAATTGATGGGCATCCCCTAAGTTTCCAGTTTTTTGCCACCACAAAGAGAGCTGCAATAAATATTTTTGTACATATGGGTCCTTTTCCCACTTTTATGATCTCTTTGGAATACAACCCCAAAAGTGGTATTACTGGGTCAAATGGTATGCAGTTATTTATAGCCCTTTGGGCATAGTTCCAGATTGCCTGAGGGTTGATTTTTCAATGGAAATCTGTTTGAAGTAGGAGTGGCCAACTCTTGAGTATCTCTGCTGCCAAGGACACTGTTCTTGGTTGTCATTGTGAGATAGCTCTTGCTGGCCTTAAGGTCAGAATATCTGGGTTCAAATGCCATTTGTGCCACTTGCTGGAATAATAGTAGTAAATAGGTGATCTGTGGGTACCCAAAGCTACTTCTGGTTGGCTGTGTGGGCTCTGGTTCAGCCCTGAAGGACTTTGTGCTTTGAGATGATGAAATAGTTCTCTCATTGGAACGTAAGCTGAGAAGAGAGGCAGCTGAGTGGTGAAGGGGAATGACCCAGAGATTAGGAAGATCCAATTTAAAATCCGGCCCTCAGACCCTCACTCTGGGCAAATCACAAATCACTTTGTTTCAGTTTCTTCATCTATACAGTGGGGATAATAACAGCACCAGCCTCCCAGGGGTGTTGTAAGGATAAAATGAGCTAATATTTGTAAAGTATTCTTAACACAATGCCTGACACACAGTAGGTGCTAATTATTATTATTGTTGTTGTTGTTATTAAGAACAACCCACTGACTTGACTTGAAAATGAGAGAGACAACTTCTTGCTCTCTTCTTCTCTCTCTAGAAAATATTGCATGGAAACCTCCAGCTGGAACTTTTGGTACTCCCTTGTGACTCTCTCCTTTTGGGGGAGGGAGGAGAGAGCATCTCCTTCAGGTGGTAGCAAGTCCTTGAGTTCAGGAACTGTCTAGATGAGCCTGAGTTTTGGGTCCCTTATCTACCTTTTCTACTTGTGCTTCTTTCTCTGAGAATAGGTGACATAAAAGCAGTCCTGAAATGGATTTTTCTAGACTTGGAAGCAACCTTTTGAATCTGAAAGACAGGGGGTTCCTCCATCCCTTGTTCTGAGTTGACTAGCTGCAAGAGTACGTTTCTGCAACTATTCTTTTCTCAGAAAAGATAATGGGTCCAAGACCTTGTCTTTCTGACCTGAAGACATATATTTTGACAGAATTGTTTGGATGTTGTGGAGTCAAGGTCAAGGTGAAAAGCCTAGTCAATTGTCCTACTAAATACTCTATGTTTTAATGTTCTGAATATCAGTCTCCTAATAGAGTACTACTACTTAACAAAAGTTATGGGTTATAGTATCATACTTTATGTCTTTATCAATGCATTCTTACCAGTCTTTTGTGTTTTTAGCATTTTTTCTGGGTGTGGGAAATAAATAGCTGTCCTATATCTGATTTACATTGCACACTGAATACTCTTCTACTCCCTTCTGGGAAACCCTAAACAGAAGCCATACTTATGCTTAATTTGATTTCCTTTTAGGTTTTAGGATTGGGGTGGGATGGAGAAATGTGTGATGAGCCAGAGACAATGAAAAAAGAGGCTGAGGGGCATCTAGGTGGCGCAGTGAATAGCATCGGCCCTGGAGTCAGGAGTACCTGAGTTCAAATATGGCTTCAGATGTGGGCCGGATTTGTGTGACCCTGTGTGACCCTGGGGCAAGTGACAACCACTCCCAGCCTGAGTTTCCTCATCTGTCCAATGAGGAGGTGGGTTTCAATGACCTCAAAGGTCCTTTCAAGCTTTAAATCCAGGATCTTAGGTAAGAGAATAACAAATGCTTATATGACATTTTCAAATTTACAAGTCACTTTATTTGGAATCTCATGGCAGTTCTGAGAGGTACAGAGCACGGGTATTCTGTACATTTTAGAGATGGGGAAATTGGAGCAAGGAGAGGGCTAACTTACCCATTGCCACACATCTGGGTTGAATCAGAGGCAAAACAGGAGCCCAGGGCTTCCTAGGTCCCCAGCCCAAGGCTCTAACTCATCTGGTGTACTGCCTCTGCACAAGGCGAGGGGAGGCGGGTGCAAATTTTGTGAAACCCACTTCGAGCTCCTATCCCCAGCCTTCAAGTCTCCTGGGAATAAAGAACGTGAGTTTTCACGAGACAAAGTCAGCAGAGGAAAAAGCCTCCAAGGCCAGACCGGGGTTTTGCTGGCCGAGCCGAGCCGGCAGCCTTCTTCTCTCCTTCCCCGGGTGGCCTCTCGGTCTGAGCTAACCTTCTTTCTCCAGGCCGCCGTCCCTTTTGTGGGGCTTTTCTCCTTTTCGCTTGCAGTGAGTTATGATGTCCTGTAGGCTACAATGTGTCAGTTGTTATAAAATCTAGGAGGCGGAGTCTGGCCCGTGACGCGACGCTGGTGGTGCTGGGGGGGAGAGCGAGCGAGCAAGGGAGCGAGCGAGAGTCAGCCCTGCAGTAAAAGCAGCTCCAGTTAGCAGCCCCCCGGGTCATTGGAACCCATGCATTTCAGAAGGAAAACTTGTATTTCTCTCTCCGGGCTTTGATCGTCTCCACAAATCAGACCGTCTGAAGGACAAGGACGACAGATAGAGGGAGGAAGAGAGCGAGGGAAGATGCGAGATGAGAGCCCCTCTGGCAACCTGACCATTTCTTTGGACAAACCTGGAGAGCTTTTCTTAGCGGCTCTGGCAACTGACTGCACGTCAAAGGAGGAGCCTCTGTGTGTGTATATGTGTGTGTGTGTGTGTGTGTGTGTGTGAGTGAGTGTGTGAGTGCCAGGGTGTGTATGCATAGACCGCGATTGTGAGTGTGCATGTTGGAATGAGTGTGTGAGCGCTTGTGTGTATGTGTGTGTTTGCATGTGCGCGTGAATGTTTTTGAGATACACACATATATTTAAAGAGAAGTCTGAAAAAAACTGAAGCAGGTTGCTGTGCTTTTTTGGAGGGGGGGGGGATGTCTACTCTTTTTTAAGACAAGCTGACTGAAGCCAGCTATTATTTGCCTCCCCTCCTACCCCCCGCAAATGAAGAGAATTCTTCCTGCAAGCTAGAAGGTTTCCCCCCCCCCCTTTCCCTTTCTGCAGCCAAGTGAAACCGATTTGTCCCCAAATCTTGGAAATCGACTTGACTCCTGATACTGCTGGGAGCACCGGGGAAGAAATCGGGGAAAAACAAATCGGGGTTGGTGTAGCCCCTTCAGAAAATGTCATCTCAAACTAAGTTCAAGAAAGACAAAGAGATCATAGCTGAATATGAAACACAAGTCAAAGGTGAGTTACCTTTTGACTTCTCCTTCCCCTTCCCCTCGATTTCTCCAGCTGTAGCGGCGATTCTTTTTCCTCCCATTTCCTACGGTCAAACGTTGTTATGCATCGATAATCTTATTGTGAGCATGGGTGGGTAGTGGCTGCACGAGACCGGGCTGGTTTCAGCTGCAGCAACGCGAGGGGCTGGTGTATGGATTCTAGGATGGATAGCAAAAGCTGCATTGCAGTTGTGTGAGGGTTCTGTGCTTGACTTGAGGAGCGTCAGTGTCAGTAAAATGCCTACTTCATCATCCTGACGGTGACATGTCACTCTAAAGCCATTTTGACAACCAGTGCTGTCCTCCCTCGCCGTCAAAGCCCTTCAGGGCTGGTGTATTTTCAGATCCATCTGCTTTTTTGCTTCTATCACCTTTCCCCCAGGGGTCAGAATTCACGTATATCTGCACCTGGAAACAGCGCGCACACACACAGTGTTTCTTTGTCAGTTTCTCTCTGCTGTGTTGCATTTCCATGGATTAACTGTTATGAGGGCATATTGATCCAAACTAATGCAGGCATTTAAGCATAAAGAGACAGCTCCATGCAGAAATGTTCTATCTCACAATGTGCAGCCAATCAGGTTTCCTGCAGCAGCAGTTAGGGGCGTCTGTCTTCATTCAAAGGAAACAAGCCACTGTACAGTGAGAGCTGAGGAGCCTCTGTCTGCAGTGGCTTTGGTGAAAGCTTGTCTTGAACTCAATGACCTTTGACTGTTTCTCTGAGCCCACTCCGGGACCCATGCCTCGCTGATCATCCTAGCTAACTAAGGGCTAACACAGATAGCAAGGTTTGCAACTAGTCTTTGCAAAATCTAGAATTGCAAAAACCCAGTGTAGTTCAGGCCAAGAAGAGTGATTCCTTCCCAACCTTTCTTCCACCCCACCCCTTTTGCATTTTCTGCTTTGCTTTGACAAGTGGAAATCTTGTTCACTAGGCTCTCTCTGCTTTTGAGAAATGTATAGGAGGCCTCTGCACTTAAAATTTAGCAATAATCTATTTTTTTGGGGGTCAGTGTTCTCTTGCTGCAACATGAAGGATCTCTCACGAGAGTAAAGAAAATAAATCTTGAGGGGGAGACCGAGGCCCATCCTTTCTCCCACAGAGTATTGAAAAGATCCATTGTATGAGGCCAATATGTCTTGTGCTTACAACACCTGCCTCTCTCTCCTGTTCTGTCAAAGGCTCAATGACCTGGGAACGTAGTAAGCCCCCCTCAGGACCTGGAGGACCTGGAGAGTAGAGAGCTGCCACTGAGAACTTCAAATGCTTGAGAAACTTTGGAAAAGGAGAGCAGTTATCAGGGGGAGGGCTTTGTTTTTCCCAGGCAGCTAACAATTCTTTTCCTTTCAATTCTGGCAAAAGGCCTTTATGCTAATCATGGGTAGACCAAGCTCTGGATGAAACTGATGAAGAAAAACCTTCCCTTCTCCTAACCGCCTGCTTTGAATGTTTGTTGTCTCGTGGAAAACAGTAACTTCTGATATGCCTGTCTCTGAAGTTTGGAAGACAAGCCCTTTATTGTTCGAGAACTGGCTTGATTGCCAAACAAAATAGCTAGGCTTGGATTTGCATTTTCAGCGAGGTTATTATTTATAAGACTTACTTTGCCTTTGTGTGCATATATACAGATATATATGCATATGTACATATGTATATATATTTAGAGAGGATCTTACTTAAAATTCCATGGAAGAGTTTTGGAAAGTCTTTCACAGGTTTTCAATCCCCTCTTAAGGTCCAACTGAGTCATAAAGGCTTTTATCCCTCTTTGGAAGGACTGGCCATCCCCACTGCACCAACTGACTTTGCTTGATTTCCAGTCAAGCCTTTATTGTTTTGGCTAATTATTGACCTGTCGTCTTTATTTTAAGGAACTAGCTAGCAAATACAAGATAATGAATTTGGACACAGATGTGTTCCAAGGACACCAGCTGTAATCCTGTTTCTTGTGCCTAAATGTCCCAATCCAGCGCCCATTCCCTGGCCTCTGGTTTCACCAATTCTTGGCAGTGGGAGAGTCTGTCTTGATTTAAGCACCGCTGACATCTGTGGGATTCAGGCAGGACTAATTTTGCACACCGAAACCTTTGGAAAGCCCGCCTTTCAGAGCTCTGTTGGGCAGAATTGTAAAGGCCAGGCAGCTTCTGAAGGCTAGCCTGAGCCCAGCCCTCCCAGAGACATTGTTCTCTTGAAGCTGCTTCTTCAAAGATTGACACCAAGAGCAGATGGGCATTTTGGGGTGGGGTCTGCCTCTTAAAGCCGCTCCATTGTTTACCCTCTCACTTTCATTTTGGAGATCTTTGTTGCTGGCTTTGGAGAGTGATAGACCAATCACAACAAATACTATTTGATGTCAATTACCTTTCTCCCTGGGTGTAATTTGGCCAAATTGATGGGCTGGAACTCCCTAGTTAGGCAAATTTAGCTCTGGCCTAGCTCTCCCTGGGCTTTTGATTTTAGTTCTCTGCTGACTCGTGCCCTCTTCACTCTTCTTGATGGATTTAGGGTTGGCAAAAAGGAAACATTTTTGGGACTCTACGTGTTTTGGAATTTTCAATGTGAAATGAAGTGGTCCCTCTGCTGTTCATTTGAAGCCTGGATTTCCATTTTAAAGAAATAGACAATTAAAAAGAAAGGAAGCATCTGGGGACCAGTGGTCAGGAGAAGCCTTTGAAACAGAAAGAGCCCTGGGTCGGGGTGGAGACGGACTTAATCTTTGCTCTGTTATCACCCAGTCGAGGGACTTTCTGGTCTCAGTTTCCTCATTTGTAAAAATGAAGGGGTTGGACTATATGCCCTCCAAGGTTTCCTTCAGCTGCAAGTCCTCGGATCCTCTGATCCGTAAAGGCCCTGTGAGCTTTGTGAAACCAAAAGGGCTGGGTTCTAGCCCCAAATCTGCCACGGGTTAATCATCTCTCTTTGTGGACTTGGACAAGCCTTCACTTTTCTGCCTTCCAGTTTCCTCCTGCATAAATTAGCTAGGAGTCTGGCATACTGGACTCAGTAAAAGATGTTGGTTCTAATCTCAGCTCTGCTGCTTCTTGCCTGTGTGATCCTGGACAAGTCACTGTTCTCTTTCCTGGGCCTGAGTTTCCTTACCTGTAAAATGAGAATGTTGTACTAATTGACTCCTTAGGACATTTCACCAGGAGTCAGGAAGACCTGAGTTTGAATTCTGTCATTGGGCACTTACTAGCTACCTGACCCTGAGCAACTGTCCTGTGCCTCAGTTTCCCTATTTGTTAAATGAGTGTTCAACTTGATGTCTCTTCCAGCTCTAAATCTATTGTCCTGTGATCTCTAAAGATAGTTCCAACTCTGAAATTCAATAATAATTATTTTTTGCTTAAATGAAAATTCTATTAGCTCAAACCATTTTTATGACAGTATGAATCTAAAATACTAAAATACTTCCAGATTACGGCAGTTGTTTATTTTCTGAGGTTTTCTTTCTTGTATTAGTGGAAGTCCAGTGGGGGATAAGGAGGGAAGGCCCTTCACGGTTTGGTGAACAATGTTCAGTTTCCTTGTCTGTGGCCTAACGCTGGGAAGCCACGCCCATCTGCCTTCAAACAACAAAACTGTCAGAAACCTAGTGCCCTCAACAAGTAGCTGTCTAGTAGGGGTTCACACTGGCCATGCTCTGCAGTTCCACTGGCTTTCCAGGGCCCTCAGACGCACCTGGGTCTCTGGAAGCATACGTAAGAAAGGGCCCTCGCACCTGGAGCCTCCAAACTTGGGAACCCTTTGCCATCTTTGTTTTTTGAGTTCAGCCCTTGGGTTGAACCCCTGGATCAGCGCCATGGAGGGAGAGCCAGGCAGACTGGTTAGACCATGGGGCTTATAATGGCTATAGTTCCTATAATTCTCAACCCTGTTACAGGACTGTATTTCTTTGCCTTCCTTTCCCCACTCCATCTTAATGGTGCTTAGTCCATTTGCAATGTCCCTCCACCCCACTCGGAGGGCCCAGGACAGGCTGGGCAGCCACCATGCTTGCCACACCCCTGGCTTTAGGGAGGCAGGCTCAAGACCCTGGGAGCTTAATATTCAGAGCCAGAAAGAACCTTAGAGATCAATCTGCACAACTCCTTCATTTTACATATAAGGAAGGGGGAGATTTGATTCCTTTCCCCTTCAGCTGAAAGAGTCCTAGACGAGGTCTTTAATGTGTAAACAAGATGCACCTAAGCTTGAACTCCTTATGAGGTACAAATGATTCTCTCATTGGGTCAAGAAGAGAGCAGCTTTCTTTCTCTTTTTTGTTATGTTCTGTTTCTTCTTTCTTGTGGTTCATTCCTTTGGTTATAATTCTTTTTTTTTTTTTTTTTGCTTTTTGGAGGGCAGTTGGGGTTAAATGACTTGCCCAAGGTCACACGGCTAGTTTTTTGTGTTAAGTGTCTGAGGCCGCATTTGAACTCAGGTACTCCTGACTCCAGGGCCGGTGCTCTATTCACTGCGCCACCTAGCCGCCCCGGTTATAATTCTTCTTTACAACATCACTAATGTAAAAATATGTTTAATGTGAATGTATATATAGAGCCTATATCAGATTGCACAGTCTTGGGGAGAGGAGAGATAATTAAAAACTCAAAAGCTTATGGAAGTGAATGTTGTGCATTAAAAATAAATAAATAATTTTTTGAAAAGAGCACCTCAGTTGGTTGAGTGAGTAGGTTAGCTATGCCTCTGAGGGCTTTAAATGACTGACTCTTGGATAGTTTCAGAGAGAAAGGAAGGGGATTTTCTTCTTTCTGTTCTGTCTCTCACTGTGCTCCCCTATGCTCCTCCATTGGACATGTCATCAGAACTACTGAGGCCCTTAAGTGACTTGCCCCAGATCAGGCAGCTAGTAAGTGGTAGGAGTGGGCCTTGAACCCTGGTTTTCAGGCTAGGTCTGGTATACTTCCCATTGCAAAACATTGTCAAACAGCATGTTTCTCTGGAAGTAATATACCCTGCCTTGACAACTCCAAGGAGTGATGGAGTTTTTTAGGGGAATGCCATTCTCTGTGTGACTTTGGCCAAGTCACTTCAGACCTCAATTTCTTCCTTTCTGAAATGAGGGTGTTAGACTCCGTGACTTCTAATGTTCTTCCTGGCTCTAAATCAATAGCCCAAGCGCCTGGTGGAAGGTAGGTTGCTGCTGAATTAAAATTCTGGTAGCAGCTCTGGCCAAATGAGCGCCCCACAGGCAGCTCACACATGTTCACAAGCCATTGTGTTTGTAGCTGGTTTTCTTTTCTCAACTGGGCAACTTTTTGAGAAGGGTGTGATTAGACTGTGGCCAGCTGATGAAAGGGAATGAGAACACATAAGAGACCCAGGTGCCAAAAGCCGCTTTGAGATGACTAATAGAAAGGAAATGTTGATCTGTGAACTAGCAAAAGAGTTCCAGTAAACAACACTTATTGGTGCCTCCTTTGAACAGATTCACTGGACTGGGTTGGGGGCAGGGGTATGTTCACTTGTAGGGAATGGATATAAAAAAGTTTTGTGCTTTAAAAAAAAGTTAAACCCAGCTGTACTTCCAATATCAGGAAAACAGTCAAGCAAAACCATCTCACACAGTGACCACATCTGATGGGTATGCAACATTCTGTACCCATAGTGCAGTGCTGCTTTCCACCCTACCCCCTTCTTAATGAGTGGTTGAGAAGAAGTAATACTTGAAATCACTGGATCGTAGATTTAGACGTCGTCTAGTTCAATCTCCTCATCTTAGAAATGATGACGGTGAGGCTGGCCCAGAGAAGTTCATTGATTTACTCAAGTAAATCATAGCAAGTAAATGACAGGGTCAGGATTCGAACTCAGACCCTCTGATGCCAAATCCAGCATCCTCTCTATTATACCATGCTTTCATCCTTTGTTCTCTAGGACCACAGTTGGTCACTCCAGTGAAACCAAGTTTGAATGCCTTTTTCTATATGTAGAGTGCTTGGCAGACCCAAAGAATGATGGGACATTAGTTATTATTTTAGTTTTGTTCTTGTTTCCATTATAGTTGTGAAGTTTATTTCCTTGGTTCTGATTCCTTGGCTTTACATCAGTTGTTAGCTCTTCCTGTGTTTCGATGAATCCATCCTCATTTTCTGTTTCTTACAGTTTCAGTAGTCTTCAACTGAATTCATATAACATACTTTTGCTTACAGCTTTTTGTACTCAGTGGGTTTCCACTTTTTTGTTAGCAGGGATATCATAGAGGAAATTCCATTTCAGATGCCGGTGAGACTTGTAGTATCATAGACTCTCAGAAATAATGTAAGTCCTTGGTGGCAAACTTAGATAGCAGCCATATTGACTTAGAAAACCACAAATTAACATTATCTGTTGTATTTTTTTTTTGTGAAGTATTTCCCAATTATATTTTAGTCTGGTTCTGCCCTTACCCAGGAGTTTTGTGGGCCTAGGTCGTTGGTTCCCAACCTGAGAGGAGAAAGCAGTGCACACAGAATTAATGTGTAGACTCTGAGACTCTAAATGTGAATACATAGATAAACAAGCATGTCTTCTATAGACTAAATGTGTCTTATCCATACATATTTAAATTTTTTCTAAGCCCCCACAAGAAGGTCTTATCAGAAGGAGTTTGCTCAGAAAATTCTAATGGGTGAATCTGCAGACCCTGCTAATGGCACTAACTGTTCCTAGATACTGCAGAGGCCCATTAACTCAGCCACAAACACACCAGGAGTATTTGAGGGGGAGTAGAGACATGTCACCTGCTCTCTTGGCTGCCTTCCACCAAGGATACACACACCAGCAGAGCACGCTGACATCCTCAGAGAAGACCAGGCACCCAAGGACTTCAAAAACCATTGTGGCCACACTGCCTTGACAAGTCCTCTCTGGCTCCCTGTGAAGGGCCTTATATAGAATGGAGGGAAGAGCATTGTGTCTCCTGCTCAAATATGTGATCTTACACAGGCCTGATCCTTTCCCATAATCCTCTGCTCAGCCCAGCCCTTTCTCCTCTCTCTGTTATCAGAGCTAATCGTGGTGGCTTGGATTAAAAATTTGCATAATGGATTTGGTGTAAGTAGCTTTGGGAATGGAGTTCCAGCTCTACCACTTACTAGTGGTGTCACCTTTAGCAGGGATCAAGGGGGTGGAAGGTGACCTCCAAAGAGGCAAACTTAGGCTCTAGACAAGGGTCAGAGTGAACTGTATGGCTTCTCCTTTTGGAGGCCTTCAAGTCCAGGCTGGATGACTGCTGGTTTGCTCACTGTGGCATCCTTTTTGGGGAATAGATTGAGCTGGCTAAGCCACTAAAGTACCTTCCAGCTCTGAAATTCTGTGCTTTTGTGATGAATTCTCTGAACCTCAGTTTCCTCATCTATGAAACAGAACTTTATCAAAACTTGTTTTGCCTGCCTTACTGGGTTGTACTGAGGAGACAATGAGATCATATAAAAAAAACTCTTTGTAGTCAGAAAATTGTCATGCAAACGTGAGGATTTATTATAATCATTAACGATAATAATGATAAACAGATAACCGAAAGCTGATAATTTGGCAGAGAGAGCCTGCTTGTTCTGAAGCAAAAAATAACTTCAGACAGACTAAAACTGCTGTAGCTTTGACAATCATTTCTTCCCTCCTTAATATCTTGGCTTCTTAAAAAATCAATACAGAGTAGGATTAAGTCATAAACTGACTTGATTTATTCCTTGATATCCTGGGGGAGGGACTCTAGGGAGGGGCTGAGTTTTAAGTGTTATTGATGGGACCTTGAGCCTAAGTAGGGTATTGTGACCCATTTTGAAGCAGCCCCTTCTAAGTCATGCTCTATCAATCAAGACTACTTTGAAATGGGCAGGCCTTGCCATCTGGGGCGCTGACATTAACAGGGATGTGGCCTGTGGCAGAAATGCGTGATTGTGTCATTTTCAGTGACATTTCTTAAATGAATTCAACAAATACTTATGAGGCACCTACTGTGTGTGTGTAGGGCACTTTGCAGGTTCTTTACATATAAAGTAAACATGTATATAAGCATAGGCCTATTGGCCTAGGGGCATTGTTCTCAATCTGTGGGTCGCAACCCGAATGACCCTTTCACAGGGGTCACCTAAGACCATGGGAAAACATATTTCCGATGGTCTTAGGAATCTAGACACTGTAGCTCTGTCTGTCTCCAGGCAGGTCGCTCACATGCAGATATACCCACATACGAGTATTAAAGGTTTGAGGCATTAGGAAGGCTGAGAACCACTGATTACCATTGATGCTTACTAGATGATGTAACCCTGGCAAATCACTTAACCTTTCTCAGCTTGTTTCTTCGTCTATAAAATGGGTTTAATAATAACTGAAGCATTTACTTCACGGGGTTGTGATGAAGCTGAAATGAGAAGATAATGTATCTGTTTCATAAACTTTGGAGTTTAACATATGTTGATTTCCTTCCCTTCCCTTCCCCTTCTCCTTCCCCTTCTCCTTCCCCTTCTCCTTCCCCTTCCCCTTCCCCTTTCCT
>JAQQSW010004147.1:0-14512 GCA_028646575.1 Pseudocheirus occidentalis
ATAGTTTAGCAGAGACTTGCTCTGTAAGAGTCTACCCCATATCTTTCAATAAACTTTACTTTTTCCTTGGCTGAGAAGACTTGAGTGGAATTCTTCCCAGGACCCGGCATGTTGGTATTTTGGGGTCTCAGGCAGCCCTAACCCTCTTTGGGTACCTCTTCACTTCCTCAAGTGTCTCTTGTCTCCAGTTTATTCTCAATTCAGTCAATAAAATGACTTTCCAAAAATATAAGTCTGATCATGTCAAACCCGCCTCTACTCATCATTCAATAAACCTAATAAACTTCAATAAACAAAACTCTCCATCTCTTGAGCATTTTCTTTGACTGTCCCCAAGCCTAAGAATACTCTCCCTCCTCTCTGATGACTGACGTCTCTGGCTTCCTTTAAGTTCCAACCAAAATCCTACCCTTTGGTGCCTTCTTTCTATTAATTAGTTATTATTTATATTGCTTTGTATATATTTGCATATTGTCTTTTCCATTAGATTGTAAACTCCTTGAGAGCAGGGACTGCCTTTTGCCCCGTTTTGTATCCCCAGCATTTAGCACAGTGCCCAGTACATAAGTAGGTGCTTAATAAATGTGTATTGGTTGATTTACCCAAGGTCATAGTGAGCCAGTATTAGAATTTGAATTAGCTCTGCATCTCCTGACTCCCACTCCAAGTACTCTGTCTGCTCTATCACTTTTGGCTAATGTGATTTAGCAGCAAGGCAATCCTCATTCCCTGTCCCTTCCCAGTGCTTGTTTTCAGAGACCTGTATTTCCCAGGGACTATCAGAACACAGGGAAGTCATATTCCCTCTCCTCAGGAAGCTTTCAGTTTTAAGCAATAAAGTCCTTTGGAGACCCCACCCAGACAGAGAACCAGTCCCTCCAAAACTCTTCGCTGAAATTCACTGATATAGCTGGAAGCCTAAGAACAGGTGCAGCTTTTCTCTCCTTCACAATAATTAAGCCTGAGAAGCTGCTTGAGAAATCCCAGAGAGCTCAGGTTTTACCACAGCTGCAGACTTGTAGCTACAGTGAGTAAACGCTTACAAACAATTGCAGCTGATTAATGGAAAATGCCAGCACAACCACTTTCTAAAAATGACAAGAGTAGACAAACGCCCACCTGCTTTCTTGGTGACTTCTATAGGAAATGAGAAGCATATATCTTAAGCTGCTAAAAATGATGTCGTTGCTGAGAAGTTCATCTCAGGCAGGTGAGAACTTTGCTCACAGAGGCTAAGCAGGTAATTCCACCAATAAGGAAAAACATTAGGTCCTTCATGATGGAGCTGTGAGTACACCCAATAGAAGTCCACTAGCTAATCTTAATTCAATCTAACAAATAATTCATTATGTGACTAAGTAAATGTGAGCTATGATTATTTAGGCAACATAAGTCAGGGAAGAGAGAATAAAATGCAGGGCTTAGAAATCTTGGATTGAAATGACCTCTTCTTACACTCACTAGCTCAGTGATCTAGCTTGCTAGATCCTGAGAAAGCCATTGAGTGCCTCTGTCAACTTTCTAGGACTGATTTATGAAGTCACAGAAGGGTTACAATCTGCTTTGGTGGAGGGAGTTCACATATGGAGAGTTCATTATAATTATGAAGTTGCAGATTTTTTTCTGTAAACTGAACACTGTGCTAGCCTCTGAATGAGTGTAACGCCATGCACCAGCAGATTCCCAAAAGAATGCTACTGTGAACAGTTTTTAAAGTTTGGATTACACAGTATAATGAACACTGTTTATTCCATTTCAAATCAAGGCAAACATTCACAATATAATATTCACAATGTTTATCACGAAAAGTCACAATATAGTGTTAATAACAGCTTAACATTAGAATGGCCACACAGTTTTCACTACAGTGGCCACAATATTTCGAATAAGGAACAAAAGAATAATCACCTGGTTTCCCTAAGGGGGAAACCCTTCTCACTTAATCATTCATTCAATCAATTCACAATATATCAATCTTCCACTCATGGGGCAACCATTAACTTAATCAGTCACTAACATTCCTGATTACTAACTATCATTAATCACTAGTACAGTCAGAAAAACCCCACAAACCCTCCACCCCTTGGTGTCCAGCAAACCTGAGTTCCATTCAAGGGGAGGCCTTTTCTTCATCTTGACTCTGGGTGGTCTATCTGATTTCCCTGAATCCCCTTCCATGGTCCCAGCTCCCTCCTGAATCCACCAAACAGTCACCTGGATTTAGAAGCAGACAGTTGCCAGGTTCTAGTCCAGTCCTCAGAGGTAGACAGCTCCCAGGTCCTTGTCCAGTCCTCAGGGCAGTCTCTGGCACACACTGAAGTTCACAGGGTCCAGCACATCTCAAACCCTTCATCGCTTCTCTTGCCTGGAACTCAAGGATTAGCCAGGCCACAAACAAACAAAGTCTTATCCCAGTCATGCTTCTTCAGTACTCCAGTAGTTCAGCTGGCACAATATCAGCCTTCTGGGTGGCCTTCACCAGATTTTGATCTCAGGAAAACCAGAATCTTAATTCTCAGTCACCATCCAGATGCTGGGAGAGAAACTCTCTGTCTCTGTCTCAAGAAAACTCCAACTCACTTCTTTAGCTCCCAGATACTGAGACAATCCTGCTTCTTCCAACAGGAAAATTCCAATTCTGTCTCTGGAATTCTTGTTTATATACACACTGGCCTCCTGTCTCAGTGAATACCCTTCTTCCACGTCAACAGGGGAGTTCACACCCTCTCAACAGGGGACAGGGCTCATACCTTCCATACTTAGCCCTAAGTTTACTAAGTGCTACTTAGCCCTAAGTTACTAAGTGCTAAGTATCTGCTAAACTGATTGCTATTACAATGAGATAGTAAAATTTAAATAGGATGCTGTCCCTGTTCTCAAATGAAATATAATTTTCTTGTTGTTTATTGTTCATCCTTCATTTTCAGAAGAGACCAATGATACCATAATGACTTGTGTGTGAATTGGATTTAAGTGAGGTAGAGTTGCACAAACCTCATTCTTTCTTCCAGAGTCATCAAAGTCGGGTGGCAAGACAAAAGTCAGAAAGACTAAAGATGGTCCAGGATGCAGTGGATGACCTTGAGTCTTAGATGACTGACCAAGCTCTTAGTGCTTCAGCTGCCTTCATGGCTGTTGGAACAAATTGTTCACATCCATCCATTCCTCTGGGGGAAGTCTTCACCTGCTTGGATGACCCAGAGGACTAAAGATATCTCCCTAACTCACCAGTGGGTTTGAAACCTCTCAGTTACTATCAACCTGATTTAGCTCATTTGCGAAGATGGTTTTACTGGAGTGTTGCCTCTGCACATGTTACAGCAGATGAGAATTGGATGAAAGGTGGACACCAATGGTACATGAATAGCTTTGCAAAGAGCCCAGCAAGCCCTCACATATCCTAGTTCTCCCTGAAAGACTAATATCTACCAGGGTTCCCTTCCTTTCTCATATAAGGTAGATTAAAAGGAAAAGAACTTGTCCCCAAGAATTACTTGGTCTACACCCTCATGCCACTGATATAGCTTCCTGGGCTTCAGATCATGTTAACATGCTTTCTGGTTACCTAAAGGTATAAAAATTCTTACCCAAGAGAGTCAGGATCCTTCAGAGTTGATGGAGGTCCCAAGGCTTGGTGAATTATCACACCCTTCCCTGCTCACCAGTCACATTTCTATATGGAGGCAAAGTGGTGGAGGTATGGTTCCCACCTAAATGCTGGAGCCTTGTTGAGTATAATTTCTATTCTTTGGTTATAAAAACACATTTTATAAAGTTATAGAATAAGTTTTATAAGTTTCTCATTTCATTGTAAAACTGGACCTAAACTACCAAGAGACTTGCCCAAGTAAGGTCTGATCAGTGACAGCGAAGAGGAAGGCTCCTGCAGTATAGAGTCTAGAAGGGTACAGCCCAAATATACAACCACAGTGGTATAGCACTGGAGACTCAGCTCAGTTAAGGCTTCCCAGACCAAAGTCAGTACCAAGAGTCAGCCTCCAAAATCATAGGCAATCAGAGAAGAGTACAGACCTCCATTTCAGGGTTTATTCTCTCACACTCGGAAAGTCAATCATTCAGACCCTGAAATAATTGCTAGCTGGAAGACAACAAACATCTTATTGATCTTCCATTTCTTCAGATGTATAATATGTCATTTCTTTCCTTATAGAGTTGCTGTAAGAAAATCACTTAGTAAATTATTATTTTTTTTAAACCACTGTTTATGTGGGAAGTATAATTCTTATTTTAAGATGTCCACATTATCAATAGGCACATGACATTTGTAACCAAAAAAGCCAATTTAGTAAAACAGATATATAATATTGGAAAGCTAAGTGACCACTGCTTAGGAGGGATTCTATTCATTTATGAGTTGAACTAGATTGCTTCTGAGGTCTCTTCTAATTCTAAGATTCTTATAAATATAGTCTATAGTCCCCTCTTCCCCCTACTCCAAATCTATCTTGTAAAAATCCTGAATATATTCTACAATTGATTTTATTTTACAAGATTTAGCTACTTGCTTTCTTCAAAGTGATTCCATTTTCAGAGTATGACCTATATCCAAGGCAGGCTATTTTCAGAACAATAAGCTAGCCTGAGAAATGGATTGTATCCTTTCTGCACAGATTTCAAATTTCTTAGTAGGTTTTTGTTCTAGGATCATCTGATCCAGGCCAGTCCCATGGTAGTTTAGGTAACATGCTGGAATAAAATGAGGTCATTCAACAGTTAACAAGAGATTCACTTAGCTATAACAGGAGAATGATATTCAACAAGGATGGATGAGTTAAGGGTCCGAGTTGCCCATTCCAATCCAGTGGTCAAGCATCATAGAGGGCACATGGAGCTCCTCCTTAGGATGTTTTATATTCAGGTGACTAGAAGTAATATCAGTAGTCTGAGCCTTTAGTGTTCTGGGTCATCCAAATCTTTTTTTTTTCATTTAAAAGAAATATATTTTATTTTTTTCCAATTACCTGTAAATAAATTTTTAAAAAACCTTTGAGTTCCAAATATTCTTTCTCCCATCCTCTCTTTACCCTTCATTGAGAAGGCAAGCAATTTGGCATAGTTTATACACATTTGGCCATGAAAAACATATTTCTATATTAGTTGTGTTGTGAGAAAAAAGACATGCCAAGAACAATAAAGTGAAAAGGTATGCTTTGACCTGCACTCAAACTCCATCAATTCTTTCTTTGAAAGTAGGTAGCATTTTTCATGAGTCCTTTGGAATTGTCTTAGTTTGTTGTATTGCTGAGAATAGCTAAGTCTTTTACAGTTGATTATCCTTACAATATTGCTGTTACTGTGTATAATGCTCTCCTTGTTCTTTTTACTTCACTTTGCATCAGTTCATGTAAGTCTTGCCAGGTTTTTCTGAAAGTATCATGCTTGTTGTTTCTTATAGTACAATAGTATTCTATCACAGTTATATAATACAACTTGTTTAGCCATTTGCCAATTGATTTTTCCAATTTTTTGACACCACAAAAAGAGCTGCAATAAATATTTTTGTTATAAAGGTCTTTTTCACTTAAAAAAATCTCTTTGGGATATAGACCACAGTTTTATAGCCTTTTAGGCATAGTTCCAAATTGATTTCCAAAATGGTTGGATCAGTTCACAACTCTATCAATGAGGCATTAGGTTCCCAATTTTCCTATATCCCTTCCAACATTTGTCCAACAGCAAGCATCCTAGCATACCCAGGATGGCTGCTAGCACAGGTTCTTAGATCTGTTTTTCTAAAGGAAAACAACTCAAAATGGGTTAACAGTCAGTCAAACATATGTCATTTACCTAGTTCAGGGTAAAAAGTCAGCACCTTGAACTTCAGAGAATACAAACAGAATACAAGCAGACAAAGAAACAGATCAGCAGAGGTTCTTCCAACTGTCTGACCATTACATCCATACCTAGTCAGTTAACAGAGAGGGAAGTACCAATATCTGGGTTTTCAAAGCTGGGGGGCTTAACAGCTTCATAGAGTCTCATCTGGCCAAATCACACAACTCTTTCCAAAGTGAGCCCCAAAGCAAAACCTCACATCAGGGTATATATATATATATATATAGTCTTCTCCTGGATCAGAGAATGTTATAGCCCTCTTGACCCACTGCTCAATCACAAATAAGATATGGACATACCTGAAGAACAAACCTCCCGCCACAGGCTCCACGTGACCACATTCAGCCTATTAGGGGGCAGAGTATACTTTCAAATCAGGGAAGGTTCTCAGAGCCACTTAAGCCTATCAAAGGGGTAGAGGCAGGGAAGATCTTTCGATTTCCACAACAGTATGAGGAAATACCTTAGGGCTATTTTAATTTGCATTTTTCTAATCAATAGTGATTTGGACCATTTTTTCCCATACTACTATAGAGAGCTTTCATTTCATCATCTAAAAACTACCTGTTCATATCCTTTAACCATTTATCAGTTGAGAAATGACTTATATTCTTATAAATTGGGTCAACTACTTCCTGAAGATGGCTTTAATATCTTTTAAGGAAAAACTAAGCTAACTTGCATGTGGACAGGGTTTAGGGTATTGTTCCTACTAGAACTTTCTATTCAAAGAGATAGAATTACAGGCTTTTCTTATTTTCCTGACTTTGTTAAGTGTTAGATTCATGACTTTCTGTCTACTCTATGCAAGGGGCGCTGCTTAACATTCCCCTAGTGACTTACTTGTAGTTATTGAGCTGTTTCTTCATTCTGCATTTTATGTCACTGAAACCTGAATCTTCTCAGAGAATAGCACATTCATTTCTACCCTTTGCATTGGCTGTTACTCCTTCTATCCTCCTGAACTCATAAAAGACCAAGAGGGAGTGTTGGCATACATCTTGTTCCCTCCCACATTATACATAGTGTAGACATGGACTAGATTTGTAGATTATTTCTCTGCAGTTAATCCTAATCTGTTCTCTTTTAAAATCCTTGTGATCCATTTATGTTATCCTTTCCTCATCCTTGCTCTTCTTGTCTATTGATCTTCCAGAAGCTCTCCTAACTTTCTAAATGACTTTACTGCCTGCCTCAAATCTTCCTCAATACCCCATTTCATGACATCATTTGTGGGGACTTTAGTATTAATCCTGGTGACATATATAATAATCTGACCATAGGATTCTTCTTCAACTTCAATAACTGCCTTCTTCTTTCAACTTCAGCCACCCAATGACACAATCATATCTTAGATCTCATTAACTCTTAGAATTTAACCATTTCCAAGATCCAGGATGTTTAAATTTTGCTCTCTAACCACAAATATCACTCCTCCCTTTATAAGCTTTAATTTATACTTGTCTTTGTATTTCCAGATCTTAGTTTAACGCTTGGTGTTTAATGTATTCTTGTTGATGGTTTTAATTTTTTTGTATATACTTATTTATGTTTTGGCTTTCTGATTGTTTCCCCTCAATGGAATAGAATCTCCTTGAGGGCAGGGATGGGGGCTGTTTCATTTTTGTTTTTATGCATCTCCACTACCTAACACAGTGACTACAACATAGTAGCTTCAGAATAAATACTCATTTGTTGTCCCTCTTCTTCCTTCTCTCTACACTTTCTCCCTTAACAGTATCACATATTTTCATGACTTCAATGATCACCTCTTTGAACATGAATCCCAGAATTATATCTATAGCCCTCACTTATATATATTCCAGACCTTCATTGAGAAAATCTTCCCGTGGTTACAATGTCTATCATTTCTGCCTATGTAATATAGGGCAGTGGAAAGGGCATTGAATTTGGAGGCAGAGGGCTTGTATGAGAGGACCAATATCTATCAGTGTTCCCCTTCCAACTGCCTGACAACAGAGACTGGTTTTCCCCAAAAGGCAACAAAGCTGTTTTTGAGATCTGATTGGCCTCTGCTTCCTTGTTATAGCCTCCTTATCACCTGAAGACATTAAAAAGTCTTACCCATGTGGTGAATGTCTGAAGACCATAACAGTCACCCTATCCTGTCCTGCTAACCAGAAGTACTTTGATAGGGAGACAAGGGCAGCTGGACCTTTAGAAGCTAAAAAGTCAGTGTAGTCTTCTATATCCTTTCTATGTCAGGATTTTTGCAAACTTCTGTTAACTGTTTAATGATTTGGGAGTGTCTCATTTCATCCCCAAATCAAACCTAAACTAACAGGATACTGGTGTCAGTTCCTTTTCAACCTCCTGGCTTCAAATCCTGGTTCAACTTACTAGTTATATAACCTTGGGTAAATTACCCCCTAGGGCCTCATTTGTAAAATGGTGAAGTTGAACCGAGTGATCTCCAGTATTCTTTCCAGCAGATGTTTGCATTATCTAATCGCTCCGTTGCTCCATCACCACTTTATCATTCCACCATGCAAAGTTTATTTTTTTTTTCTTGAGGGAAACTCCTGTTCTGTTGGATTCTACATAGATCCCTTTTTCCCATCTCCCAATATTCTTCACAAAACTAACTCGTTTCTCTACTTCCTGGGTTTCTTTGCACTAGTATATCCTTTTAATAAACATTATTACTCAACCACTAAAAAAAAAACAAAACAACAAACCAAAACATAAATTTAATCTATTGCTTTTGAAAATAGTATTTCCTTATAGAACCATATTTCAGACATGATTCACATTCCACTTAATCTCTGAGGTTCAAAATTTGTTTTCTTGCAATAAGATCTCTCAATAAGGTCATCTTATTTCTTACTTGCATTAAAAATTCTGCATAATAATCTGAAGCTTTCTCATTGGTTCCTTAATAATGGCAGATTTTGGAGGATTTGTCATTCAGGGGTTCTTAATCTGGGGGTCATAGATCCCCAAAGAGTCTGTAGATAGGTTTCAGGGAGGCTATGAACCTTGATGGGAAAGAGAATTAAATCTTTATTTCAATATAATTGATATTGTTTGTAATCCATTGTATTTGATGTTATACGTTTAAGGGGTCCATAAACTTCACCAGATTGCCAGAGAGATCCACAATACAAAAAAAAGGATTAAAACTTCAGATCTGATGTATATACTTCTTCATCTTTTCCCATGTATATTGGTGTGTAAGCTGGGATTGTCATTCTGGTGTTTTGTTTGTACATGTGATCAACCTAAGTAGACTAAACTTTCCTTGGAATTATGTCCCTTGATGCCTTTAGACACTTTTTTTTTTTAGAAAAAGCACAATGACATATTTTCATTCAGCTGTAACTTCTTCAGGTTTTCTAACTTACTACAAGAATACCAGTATGTATGTGATTCAGTTCCTTCAATAATTTGTCAATTATGGTATTGGTCTCTGATCAAAGGGTGCACATTCGGAGTATCATTGAGGGAATATAAGCTTATATATTGATTGCCTAAGATGGGAAACTATTACTTCCCAGTGCAGTCTCCACCCCTTAAAGAAATTCTGCTACCATCACCATGAAAAGAGAAAAGGCAAAAAGACAAAAGACTGTTGCATAGTTTGTTCTGCTTATAGCTGTGAAAACAGAACAAAACCCAAACAAAACAATATCATCACCTACTGGCTATCCTTCTGGCAATGAGCCTCTCTCCCTTATTAGCTAGGCTGGTTCTCAGATTGCAGCAACAATCTGTAGCCAGGTGTGTCCACATAAGTAGAACCTGGCAGAGATCACAGTCATTCTACTGGCATAGCCTTTGGGAAACCAGAGCCATCTCTATTCTATGGTGAAATATCAGAATAGGTTATTGGATGGATGGAGAAATGTTTCTAAAGCCATGTAAAAAAATGATCCTGATTAGAAAAATGCTAATTAAAACAACTCTAAGATTTTATCATCTCAAACTAATAAATAACATGGCAAAGATGATAAAAAAAAAAACAAAGGACACTGACAAAGGTTGGAGGGTCTGCAAGGAAATAGGTTCACTACTGCTCCAACCATTCTGGAGAGCAATTTGGAACTATGCCCAAAGTGCTATAAAACTGAGCATATCCTTTGACCTACCAATATCACTAGTAGATCTGTATCCCAAAGGCATCAAAGAGGAAAAGGACTTATATGTAGGAAAATATTTATAGCAGCTATTTTTTTGTGGTGGCAAAAAATTGGAAACTGGAGGGGTGCCCATCAGTTAGAGAATTGCTGAACAAGTGGAATCATATTGTGCTATGAGAAATGATGTGCAGCATGGTTTCAGAAAAACCTGGGAAGGCTGATATGAACTGATGGGAAATGAAGGAGCTGAACCAGGAGAACATTGTACAACATACATCAATGTTGTATGATCAACTATGAATGACTTAGATATTCTGAGCAACACAATGATCCAAGACAATTCCAAAGGGCTTATGATGAAACATACTATCCATCTTCAGAGAAAGAACTGGTGAAATCTGAAAGCAGATTGAAGCATAATTTTTTAACTTTCTTTTTAAATGCTTTTTTAAAAAAAAACACGGCTAATATAGAAATAGGTTTTGCATGATTTCACATGTATAATTGATATCATGTTGTTTGTTTACTCGGTGGGTGGGGGAGAGAGTGGAGGAAGGGAGAGAATTTGGAGTTCAAAATTTTAAAAAGAAATGAATTCTATAAATAAATAATTTAAAAGGTTCACTGATGCATGGTGGGAGGGAGAGAAAATAAATGTTTGCTAATTAAAAATAAAATTTAATTAAAAAACAAAGTATGTATATAAGAAGTACAAGAATGAATACTATGGAGGGTTAGAGGAGGGAGATCTTGAAGGAGTTGGCACTTGAGCTTGTCCTCAAAATATGGGCCAAAGAATGCTGGTTGCTCTTAGTTTTTGTCTATTATTGTTGGAACTTTTAGCAGTGGCACCATATCTTTATACTAAGGGAAAAAAAGGAAGGAAAAATACTGTCACATCATTTAACTTTTGCTATAGGCAACTGAATGTAGGACAATTTTAATCAACTTTCAAATATAACTTGACTTGGGTTAGAAGAAAGAGGTCACCGTGACCCTAATTATCTCAACATTCTGTTCTGACAGCCAAGTAAGAACTACTACTCAAAATGTAACAGGGACATTAAATTAAGAGCTCTGTTTTGTAGTCAGGAGACATAATCCATGAGCTTCTTTCTGACAGTTGGTTGGCTGTTTATAGACACATAACTGTATTGTGAGCTCTAGGGAGAATGTTTCTATCTAAATCCAAGGTATTATTAGTGTTTGTATCTAAGCAGCCATACAGAGAGTTTTTGTTGGGATTGACTGAACTCCATTGCCAAGTAATTATTGGCACTCTACCAGATACTTTCAGAAGGTGATTTACTCCCTGTATAGGAAAGGCAGGCCTGTGTAGTGAAAGAGTAATGCTTATGGGGTCCAAAGGCCTGCATTCAACTTCTAGATAATAATAATAATAGCACATTTATATAGCAAAGTACTTTACATCTGTTATCTCAGTGCTCATTGTCAGCAATAATAACTGTTGACCAACTGCTACCAACTGGAATATAGGCACAAAAACCCCAAGAATGGCAGTCCTCTTCTGGCCCTCAGTTTTGCTTTCAGTCCAACCCTTACTGCCATCATCCAGGGAAGCAGCTCCTATGCAGAAAGCGCCAGCCATCACAACCATCCACTGACCATACCCAGGGCAGACAAGTGAATCTAGGTCAGCGGTTCTCAACCTATGGGTTGTGACCCATTTGGGTGTTGAACGACCCTTTCACAGGAGTCACAGGAAAACACATATTTCAGATGGTCTTAGGAACTGAGACACCGCTCCACTATCCATCTCTAGGTGGGTTCTCCCACATGCATATGTGCCCACATACGAGTATTAAAGGTTTGCAGCATTAGGAAGGTTGAGAACCACTGATTTAGGTGAAGCAGCAAGGCACCCTGAGGGAGAGAAAGGAAGCAACATATTCCAGGTTAAGTCAAACTTTTGCTGCCACCTTAGCCACGATCTCCTTTTCATCATCCCCTAATAGACACACTCAGGATCTTGAACCCAAGAGCCTTGGGAATAGCAATATTCTTACTCAGTAGCCACCATCAACCACTTCTGCAGGTGCTGTAACCACAGCTGAGTACTAAGACTCAGAAAGGAAAATGCTTGTCACTAAAGTCTTTGGCATTGTCAAATGTTCTGATAACAGAAACCAATATAATTTTATTAGTGGAAATGCTATTGAAATGGAATCCTTATAGGACCATGGGACCTTTCATTGTGATTAAAAACTGTATGTATGTGGGAGAGGTACCCATCACAAAGTATGGCTTTGCAGTCTAGAAAATCAGGAATTAAGGTGGCCAGGGAATGAGGGCAGGGTGACTTGGGACCCTCCACAAAATGGAAGTTCCAGTTTTAACTCATCAATGAGGAAAGAGAAGCAGGTCTTATGGAGGAATATTCCTTTTTTTAAAAAAAAATCATTTCTATTTCATTAAGCATTTCCCAATTGCATGTAATTTTTAAAACAATCTTTTAAAAATTTTGTATTTCAAATTCTCTCACCCCTTCTTGTGTCTCCCTCCTTCCTTAAGAAGGCAAACAATTTGATTGTCATTAAACATATGAGGTAATGCAAAAATATTTACTAATTAGCCAAGTTGTAAAAGAAAACACAAACAAAATAATGTAGTAACAATAAAGAAAGTTTAAAAAAGTATGGTTCAATCTGCATTCAGAATTCATCAATTCTCTCTTTGGAGATAGTATTTTTTCATCATGAGTCCTTTGGAATTGTTTTTGATCATTGTTTTGATCAGAGTAGCTAAATCTTTCACAGTTGATCTTCCTTACAATATTTCTGTTATTATGTACAATGTTCTCCTGGTTTTGTTCACTTCACTTTGGATCAGTTCATCTAAGTCTTCCCAAATTTTCTAAAACTATCCTGCTCATCATTTCTTATAGCACAACAATAATCCATCACAATCATATATCTGACTTATTTAGTCATTCCCCAATGGATAGACATTCCCTCAATTTCCAATTTTCTGCCACTGCAAAAAGAACTGCTATAATTTTTTCCTCCTTTTCTTTGTTCTCTTTGGGATACATACCTAATGTTGCTGTGTCAAGTTATGCATAGTTTTATAGCCCTTTGGGCATAGTTTCAATTATTCTTTAGAATGCTTAGACAAGATCAGAAATTCATTAGTAATGGATTAGTGTTTAGTTTTTCCTGTTGGAGGAATATTCTAAGGTAATCAGGCTGTAGGATAGTGTACTGTTCAAGGGCAAGGAGGCCCCAGGTGCTGAGGGAAATTCTAGGATAAGCCAGCAATAGAGAAAGCATGGTTTTATAATTCAGAAAGTCTATCAGCATCATTGTATGATGACCAACTCTGAATAACTCAGCTCTTCTCAGCAACACAGTGACCCAAGACAAGTACAAAGTACTTAGGAAGGAAAATGCTATCCACATACAGGTAAAGAACTGATGGACTCTGAATGCAGATCAAAGCATACTTTTTTCCCCACTAACTTTATTCTTTTTTGTGTTTTTTTCCCTTTTGATATGTTTTTTCTTTTACAACTGTGACTAATATGGAAATATGTTTTACATGATAGTACATTCATAACCTATATAAAATTGCCTACCATTTTAGGGAGATGGGAGGGGAGGGAGAAAAATTTGGAACTCAAAATCTTGTAAAAATTAATTCTATAAACCATCTTGACATGTAATTGGGGAAAAAATAAAATACTATTAAAAAATTAAATTTAGGGGAGCAAAGATGGCAGCGTAGAAGCAGCAAAGCACCGCAGCTCCCACACAAACGTGCTAAAAACTCATAAAATGGGACTCTAAACAGATTTTCAAGCTCCAAAACTCTCCAAAAGACAGAAAGCACATCTATTGCTACAGGCAGCTCAGCAGGTACGGATCTTCGCAGCAGTCTGGGAGCCCTGGCCAAAACCCCGGCTGGGTCAGGCCCCAGGGCATTGGGCAGGGAGCCGCTTCTATAGGAGAGAAGATCGGCTGCACTGGAGGCACAGTTGCCACATTTATCAGGCCAGAAGGAAAAAAAGGGTAAGAGAAAGGTCAGTGGATTTTGCTAACTCGGGAGGAGAAGAGCGGGTCTGGCCAAACTGCTCCCAGGGTAAGGAAGCAGCAGGAGGCGACTGTAGCAGCAGAAACGGCTGAAAGCAGCAGCAGCCTCCACTGGGCTGCTTCAGAGCCCTCGGCCTGCAGATAACAGGGGGGCTGAGGTGATTGATCAGGGTCAAGGGCTCTTGCATTGAGCGGCCTGGATCTGGATCGTGGTCTTGAGTGGTGGTCCTGGGGTGCACTTTCAGTGAGCCAAAGCTGGGTGGGGAGGGCTGCAGCATCTCACTAATAGCTACAGCAGCTGTGAAGGCCCCAGCGATTTGGGACAGAGCTTTTCCCCTCCAGGAAGCAGAGTTCCACAGAGCTAAAAAAAACCAAGCAATTAATAAACTGGCCAACATGAGAAAAAGGAGGCAAAGTAAGAATACCAATAAAACTCTAGAATCCTTTTTTGTAGACAAAAAAGACCTAAGCATGGAGTGGGAGGAAGACAACTCAGTCAGAACTCCC
>JAQQSW010004148.1:0-14512 GCA_028646575.1 Pseudocheirus occidentalis
CTAGGTGACACAGCAGATAGAGGACTGGGCCTAGAGTCACAAAGATTCAAGTTCAAGTCTGTCCTCAAACGCTTACTTAGCTGTATGATACTGGGTAAGTCACTTAATCCTAACTGTCAGAAGAGAGAGAGAGAGAGAGAGACAGAGACAGAGAAAGAGAGAGAGAAAGAGAAAGAGAAAGAGAAAGAGAGAGGGAGGGACAGAGAGAGAGAGGGAGGGGGGGGAGAGAGGGAGAGAGAGAGAGACAGACAGAGACAGAGAGACAGAGAGAGACAGAGAGAGACAGAGACAGAGAGAGAGAGAGAGAGAGAGAGAGAGAGAGAGAGAGAATGAATGAGGTATGAAGAATCCAAGACGACTGAGTGATATGAGTATAGCATTCTGTATACTCAGGTCCTCAGGCAGGGAAATAAAACACACACTTGAAGTATTTTATGCTATGGGCCAGAGGCTGATGATAGAGACACCTAGAAATAGATTAGAGTAGCCTGAACAAAAAAGAATCTTTCCCCACCTTTTCTACTAATCCCTGAGGTCCCTTGTATATCTTTGGAGAGATGTCCAAGACAGGAGTGGAGTTGTTTCAGTTTCTATGTAAATGTGGGTCCTGTGTAGATATGAAAATATGATAAAAAGCCTTGGTGGAGGGAGGAGGGCAGGAGAGGAAGACAAATGCAAATGTGTACAGCCAAGGTTATGTGAATTCTAGTTCAGCCACTAACTAGTTTGGGAATATTGGGCATCACTTCCTTTTCATGTTTTTTCATATGAAAAATCATTTTCTCACCTGTAAAATAAGGGTGTTGGACTGGTTCAGAACTTCTTAGATTTTTTTTTATGTTATGGCCCTCTTTGGTGGTGAAACCTATAAACCCCTTCTGTTTTAAAGATAAAATATATAGAATTATAAAGATATCATTTTTTTCTCATCTAAGTTCATGGATACCCTGAAATCTATCCATGGACCCAGTTTAAGAACCCCTAGATCTAGATGGTCTCCAAACTCCCTTTCAACTCTAAGAATCCACCAATCTACAAAGCATCCTGCTGCAGTAGGAACTAGGCGTGGGTAGAACTTGGGAGGCCTCAGACCTTCAGCTATATGCTTTGGTGAATGATCTCCAGACAAGAGAATGGCACAAAGATCAGAAGACAAGGCGTCTCCAGTGTATGTTACAAAACATCCAACAGTTCTTGAAAGACGTAGCAATAGAGATATCTTTGTTCAACAACCTTCTGATAATGACTATCAAGCAAAGTGTAAAACAGGGATACATATGCTCACCAGAGGTGCTCACCACTGTGATGGAGGATGTCCGGCGCTGATTGCAAATGGAAGAGGGATGCCCTATATATAGATAGTACCGTGCTCCAGATGCTCCTGTTTCCAGATGAAAATGTGCTGATTGCATCAAGCCCAAAAACACTACGGAGCCTCCTAAATGGGATCCATAATCACTGCGACATTTGCTTTACTATGCAAACAGGAAAAGAAAAGTGGATGAAGAATGCCTGACTGTGATAGAGGAAATTGTACAGTGCTTGGAAATGACCCCAAGGCTTCTCCCTGAAACAGAGGCCCATCTTTTTAACATCAATATTCTTTCAGGAAAGTTTTAAGCCTGTGAGTCATAGAATAATAATATCCCAGGCTCTGAAGTTACCCAAAGGGCTAATGGGGAGATACATAAGAGGCACAAGGAGGCTACAGAATATTGCAAATGAAGAACTATTCAGGAGAAGGTTTAAAAAGGAAGGACGTCATCATAGAGATGTATGAGGAGGAGGGAAAAAGCAAACTGGCTAAGTAACAAAAATAAGGGATAAGTGAGGGATGTTGTTGTTTGTCCTTCATGCTCAGAGGACTGAGATGACATCACCACGTCAGGGTCAACGTACATACGTCCAGGTGTGGCTGATTGGACCAATATGAGCTCCGAAGGCTCTATTACAGGTCAGGCACAAATAGTCTGTATAACCATTTGGGAGGAAAACTGTTGGATATGTTTCATAAGTATAATGGGGTCAAGATTTCAAGCTGAAAGGGTTCTTACAGGTCTCCTTGTGCCTGCCATGTCAAGATATCTAGAGCAAGGCCCCCAGAATATTGAGGATATTCTGTGGGGATAACCCTGTGGAGGATGTGTAGGAGGACACAGCCTGAGAGAGAAAGAAGAATAAAAGATCCAGGAAATATTGAGGAAGACGTACAGGGCGTGAGCCTTGTCTTATGGAGAGAAGAGACAGTGGTAGAGCCTGTGGTGCATCAACCTCATTGGAAAGAAGAAAATGACAAAGATGAATATGTTTCTGTCCAGAAATTGAAGAATCAAGTAAGAAAAAAACCTAAAAAGAAAGAATCCCTTTTGCTTTTAGCAGCTGGAAATGGAGCTAAAGACGGTAGTTGTAATGAATCATGTTTATAAAGTACTTTGAGGTTAACAAAGTGCTTCCCATATATTATCTCATTTTTAATATCACAGCAACCCTGTGAGATGGAAGCTATTATCCTGGTTTGATGGTATAATAATACTAATAATGATAAGACTAAGTTTGAGAAAGGTTAAGGGACTTACCCAGGATCACAAAGCCACTATGTGCCTAAGGAAAGATTTGAACCCAGATCTTCCTGACTTTAGTTACTATACCTCCTAGCTGCCTTACCCAGGTCTTAAGGCAAGGTGAAAGATGGACTAAAAGGTTATGAGGTTGGAAGGTATCTGAACGAGACTGTTAAATGCTATTTTAAAACATGAGCTTCTGCCAGAGGGTTGATTGAGTACGTTTATATTGGAGCTAAGCCAACAGAGTATACTGGAACTATACTTGTAATATACCTCAACAGTATATATAGCCTGTGCCCTGTAATTCCCTTGCTTGGTAATAAAAGCTGTGCCTAGAGCTATTATAGTGCCCTAGAATCTATGTATCCTAGAATCCCCTTCCCCCTCCCCCACCCCGACTCCCACTGTTTCTGACCTGAGTCTTATCCGAGGCCAAACCTTCCCCACCAATATGCTTTCTCTATTCCTGCTCTCAGGATGTTGAGTGTTGGAGAAAACAGTGAAACCGAACTGATTTTGCCTACTCCAGATTCACAGCACATAGCATCAGCTGCGGCTGCTCATCATTCTGCTGCTGCTGCTTCTCTCTCTGTCTCTCTCTCTCTGTCTCTCTCTCTCTCTCTCTGTCTCTCTCTCTCTCTCTGTCTCTCTGTCTCTTTCTCTCTTCCCCTTCTCTCTCTCTCCATCTCTCTCTGTGTCTCTCTTTCTCCCCCTTCTCTCTCCCTCTGTCTCTCTCTGTGTCTCTCTGTCTTTGTCTCTCTTTCTCCCCCTTCTCTCTCTCTCTCTGTCTCTGTCTCTCTCCCTCTCTGTGTCTCTCTGTCTCTCTTTCTCCCTTTGTCTTTCCCTCTGTCTCTCTCTGTCTCTGTGTCTCTCTCCCCCTTCTCTCTCTCTGTTCTCTCTGTCTCTGTGTCTCTCTGTGTGTCTCTCTGTCTCTGTCTCTCTTTCTCCCCCTTCTCTCTCCCTCTGTTTCTCTCTCTCTCTCTCTCTCTCTCTCTCTCTCTCTCTCTCTCTCTCTCTCTCTCTCTCTCTCTCCCTCTGTTTCTCTCTCTCTCTCTCTCTTTCTCCCCCTTCTCTCTCCCTGTGTCTCTCTGTCTCTTTCTCTGTGTCTCTCTGTCTCTCTATCTCCCCCTTCTCTCTCCCTCTGTCTCTGTGTCTCTGTATCTCTGTGTCTCTCTTTCTCCCCCTTCTCTCCCCCTCTGTCGCTCTCTGTCTCTTTCTCTCTGGGTCTCTCTGGGTCTCTTTCTCTCTGGGTCTCTCTCTCTGTGGGTCTCTTGTCTCTGTCTCTCTCCCTCTATGTGTGTCTCTGTATACTCACTTATTCTTCCCCCCAATTCCTTCACTTCAGTGACTATTGTAAGGTTCTAGTCATATAATACAGGAAACTGAACACCAAAGGATACTCTGGGGGTATCCAACAAGTTTCCTGTGCTCCCCTTGTCCTCTCCATGCAGCTGACTTTCACCCCCTCCTCGGCTCTGCCCCTTTGTTCCTGGTGTTCAAATACCTCTATGTAAGGTAAGGCTCTCTAACCTCTCTGTATGTGTTATGGAGCACTCTGATAGTCTGGCGAAGGCTGCGGACACATTCACAGAATAATGTTCTAAAAATGTGTAAAACATAATACATCAAATTACAAAGAAAGCCAGTTATATTGAAACAAAGATGCACACTTTTTTCCCATGCAAATTCACAGACCTTCCACCCACAGATCCATGGACCTCAATTTAAGAACACCTGGCATAGGGGGTGTGTCTCCATCCTTCAAGGGCTCCATCCCACTGGCCAGATTCCCATTCCTCACTAACTTGCTGTATGCTCCATTTGAGGTCACTTACAATGACATACTATATAGAGGCTTTAATCAGTAGAGTATGAAATTAATCATAATACATTAGTATCAATGTACCCAGTCTGCACATTCCTAGTCCATGACCCTTCCAGGTCCAACATAACCTCCCAAGTGGCAGGCAGGGCAAAATCTGGAAGCTCGGTTCTCAGTTCAGCTCCCAGCAGTAAAAAGGTTTTTTACTCCTGAACTGGATGGTAGTTGTGTCTGCACTCATGATGCAGAAACCACAGAGCAGCTGGTGTCTTTCCTGCAGGCCTCATATGCTCATTGCAGCTGCCAGGGCAAATGGGACAAGTATTGCCAGCTTCACTCATTGCAGTTTCCTAGACATTAAAACCTCACTGGACTTTGGTCTGTCTCTTCAATGACCCCACCCCACCAACACCGAAACAGGGTGTGAGTAAAAGACTCCAGAGCCATGCCAGGGTGGTATAGCCCAAGAGGCATAAATCCAGGTATGTCCATATGGAAAACCCTATGGACATAAATCTAGCAATCATCATGTAACAGGGGCTGATGGGGGTCTCAGGTGCCATTAAATCCTTTCTCTCTTCCTGATTTTCACCCTCCAAAACCTGGCTTCAGGCATAAGTCATCACCTTCCATTGATAATTTCTTCAGAAGCTATGAACATGGAGAGGAAAACCAGGTGAATAAGGCAATGTCAGAACATCAAAGCATTGGCCATTCTGCCACTCCTCTCTCACCCTTGACAGCACCACCCTTACCATAGGTGACCTAGCTTCTTATGACTTCCCCCTCCCTTCCCTTTCCTTTCCCTTCTTTTTCTTACAATGTCACTGTTTCTATCTGTGGCACCACCATTTACTATATCCTATGCTTGCAACCTAAAACTTATCCTTGGCTCTTCTTGACCCCTTCATATCCAATCAGCTACCAAGTCCTATTGATTTCACCCTCTTAAATCCATTACTTCCTCTTTATTTCTATTCTCTCAACTCTAGTCCAGGCCTTCATTGTCACCTGCTTCAAATACTTCAACCTCCTCTTAGCACAGATGTCTTCCCACCTTTCCCACCCTCCCCTACACCATCTTTCACACTATTATAGACCATTTCTTTATGTGCATATCCCTTTCATGTCACTTGGCTGCTTAAAATCTTTCAGTGGCCCCTTTGTCTCATATTTCAGTCCTTTCATAATGTGGAACTGCACTGCACATTCATTCACCCTCCTGAAATGTCCTCTACTCCCACATCCTCTTTGCTCATTGAATTCCTATCTAGCTTTCAAAACCTGACTTGTAAATCATTTACCCAAAGAGGCCTTCCAAGGTCCCCAGTCATTAATGACCTTTCCCTCTTAGACCTTACATAGCACTTTGTATTTTTGCCTCTCTATCAATCAACAAAAATCAGCAAGTATTAATCAAATCTCTATTATGTGCCAGCACCTGGCGAGGTGCTGAGTACACAAAACCAAAAGTTAGCCATTCTTCATTGGCCCTATCAGTTATGATTGTGTATCATCTTATATTGATACAATACATGGTTATATTATATTGCTGTTCTAGACTATAAGCCACATGAGAGCAGGGACTGTCCTTTAGATTTTGTATTTACTTTGAGCATCTGGCACAATAAGTATAATAACCCCATCACCCCATGATTAAAAAGTAACTTCTCCAAATTAAAAAAAAATAATAACCAAGCACTGATGCTCTAAATTCCTATCTCTCCCAAACTCCCCCAACCCCAACCAAATCACAAACCCTGGACTTCCCCATTGTTTTCCTTTCAAATGTTGTCCCTCGGCACAATTTTCTCTCTCAGTAATCATTGTCTAGCAATGAGATTCAAGGACATTTCAACTTTGGTTTTTTTAATTGCTGACCCTAATTACTTTTTCTCTTTTAGCCTGTGCTAAACACAGAGGGGCCCAGGCAAGAGTATGCTTCCTTCTGGTGTATCAATGGGGAAAATGTTTGAAGGGCTTGTTCCTTTGACCCAGTATGTGTCTACTACCATTTGACTGGAGAAAGTGAACGCTTAAGATTGTTCCCTCTAACTAATGGTCTCTCTGAGCCCAGGGTTGATGCCTCAGGGACAGATTTTCCTCTGAAACTACCTGACTGGGGCTATTTTTCAGTACTTCTCTTTGCTTCTCCCCAAGTCCCATCCTCTCCCCACACATACACCGCTAGCACTGGTGGGCCACTTGTTAGTTGGTGATGGCTTCAGGGTGCAGAAATGTAGTAAGGGTTATAGATTTCAGCTCTACTTTCAGTTACCCCTGGTCCCATTTTTCCTTTATCTCTTGGCCAATTCCCTTTCCCAGTCTCCTCTCCCCTCCCACCTACATCCCTTAATATTGTTCCTTTAACTAACTCTTTACCCCTACCTAGGAAATGATGTTTAAAAAACATTGACTTAAAAAAAAGTTAAGTAATTGAGCACATTTCTGGTTAAGATGGTGGTGTGTTAGGTTACAGAAGAAATCATATCTCCCATATCTCCAGAAAAGAAATTTGGCCACCAGACCAAATAATGATCAAGAAACTGAAAGTACCTTCCCAAGAAGGCACTGTGGGCACTGGGAAAGGAATTCCATCACAAAAGGCAGCATAAACACAGCTAAACAAACTAGAAAACTGTCAGAGCTGCAATTAAAGATGATTCAAAGAATGCTTAAAGACTTCAGCGTTCCATATCCAGGGAAAAGAAATCCAGGGTCCTTGGATTAGGAAGTTCTATGAACCAAGTCCAAATCCTCCATTACCACTCACAGTTATCCACTGGGGGCAAGTAGTGCTAACACCAGGATGCTCCAGATCTTCCTGAGATGCTGCAGAGGATCATGGAGACCACAGCACTGTCTCTGAACATGAATGATCTGGAAGGGGGAGGTGGGAATGGCCAAAAACTGCCTTGGAACTGAATGAGGGCATGTCAGGAGAAGTAGAAGCAAGCTACAAGAACTCACGAATGAAGGTCAGGACCTGTCAATCCTATCCAAGAGTAAAGAAGAAGCAGAGCCTGACCTGGCCCTAAGTCTCAAGTCAAGAACTGAAGCTAGAGTTACGAGAAAATAGAAGACACTAAACACTATGAATAAATATAGATTCATAGATACTTATGAGAATTCCAGAAGAACAAAGCATCCCTACAAAGTATGTTGGTACTTAAGTATGAAATTCACAGTCGGTATCATAAAGATTCTCTAAAGGAAAAAAAAGTTTTGGAATACAGTATTTTAAAACCATTTTTAAAAGACCTTTCATCAAAACTGAGCATAATCCTAAAGGGGAATATGAACCTTTCATGGAAAAAAAGACTTTGAGGCAATCTGGTTTCAAAGAATAATATTAAGTAGAAATTTGAGCTGGGATACAAATACTGGGATCAAAAGAAACCTAGAAAGATAAATGTTGTTGTTGCTGTTGAGTCATGTCTGACTCTTCATGACCCCATTTAGTTGGGTTGTTTTTGGTGGGGAGCAGAAATACTGAAGTGTCTTACCATTTCTTTCTCCAGCTCATTTTACAGATGAAGAAGCTGAGGCAAAGAGAGTGAAGTAACTTGCCCAGGATCACACAGCTAGTTAAGTATCTGAGGACAGATTTGAATTCACAAAGATGAATTTTCCTGACTCCAAGCCCAGCACTCTACCCATTTCTTTACCTAGCATACCAAGAAAAGGAAATACATTTGAGCAATTAGAAGGGACTATATGATGAAAAAAAGTCAGTGGGCTAACAGGGAGAAGAAGCATATGTTTCTTCAGAACTCGGATGTCTTCAAGGGTCACAGGAAGAGTTAAAAACAATAAGAATAGAAATAAAAGGAATACATTAGGGAAGAAAGAAGGCAAACTTACTAATTCTCATATATGAGATAGTGGATAGATAGAAATATAGATAGATAGAAATATAGATAGATAGATAGATAGATAGATAGATAGATAGATAGATAGATAGATAGATAGATAGATAGATAGATAGATAGACAGACAGACAGACAGATGGACGGACAGATGGATGGACAGACAGACAGACTGTCAGACAGATAGGTAGGTAGATAGATACATAGATACATAGATAGATAGAATATATGTGTGTATGTATATATACATATGTGTGTGTGTGTGTGTGTATATATATATATATGTCAAGAGTATGCAAACATGAAGGATGAATTGGGTTGGGGAGGGGAGCATCAAATGAAATTGACTCTTTTCTGAACCAGACAAAAAAGAGTTGAACATACACATAGAGCCTGATATGAAAATACTCTAAATTCAACATAGGAGAAGGTGGGGCCAGTTCTGAAGGAAGATAGGAGGAGGATTTAAAGGAACAGTAGAGTTGGCTAAAGAAATCAAAAGCAAAGTAAATTTTAACTTCAAGAGTGGATAGTGAGGGTGGGGCTTGAAAAGAAGATAAGATCTGGGCTCCTGGACAAGAGAAGGGGCTGTAGAATAGAAATAGATGGCTTTGATTTCAGACCCCTAGTGTTGCCCACACTCCTCTTTTGGCATTTTCTTTTTTGTAAAGAGGGGGTAAGGTAGCAAAGAAAAAAAAATGTAAAAGGATATAATTGAGAGAAATATACAACAATCGTGACCAGAAACAGCAATAAGATGAACTCATCCATATAAGAGAAGAGGATGGCAGAATGGATTAGGAAACAATTCATCAAAATGTCATTTATAAGAGACACACCTGAAACATAAATATATACAAAGACTTTAAATGAATAGCAAGAATAAACTTTATTATACCCTAGACAAACTTAAGCAAGGGTCACAATCATGATCTCGACAAGGCAACAATAAAAATAAACTTAAAAATACACATAGGTACATACTTAAAAGAGATAAACAGTGAAACTAAATGTAGCTTAAAAGTACCACAAAATGAAATAATATTGAAACATAGTATACCTGCACTGAATGACACAGAATTTTAGTATTCAGAGGAAAAATAATTTAAAACAGGGAGAAATAAACAGCAAAACTATAATCTTTGAGGACCTCAATGTACCCCTTTCAGACCTAGAAAAATCCATCAAAAAGATAAGCAAAAAGTTAAAAACCTGAATAGAGTTTTAGAAAAGTTATACCTTGCAATTGTTTAATAAAAACAGAAAATAGTATAGTTATTTTTCAAATATGTATTTATAAAAATTGGTCATGTACTACTGTAAAACTCCATCTTTTTTTACTCATCAGAAGAAAAATTAATATTCAATATGGTGCTAAAACTTAAATGAAGGAAACTAGTTTAATCCTAAAGAATTAGTGGCTCAAAGAACCAATTAAAGGAACAATAAATAATTTAATAAAAATGACATCAATGAAATGCTCTCTCTCTCTCTCTCTCTCTCTCTCTCTCTCTCTCTCCCTCTCTCTCTCTCTTTCTCTCTCTCAATTTACCAAAACTCTCCAGATTCAACCAAAGCAGCTGAGAGAAGAAATTTTATATCTCTGAACACTCATCAAGAAATTAAAGACAATCAATTAATTGGATATTCCACTAAAAATTTTTTTTAAAGTCACAAACGAAAAAACCTCAAAACTCCAAACTAGAAATTCTGAAAATCCAAGAAGAGGTTAATAATGATGAAAAGAAAAAAGCCTTGATGAATAGAACTAGAAAATACTCCAGGGGGTGAAGGGAAAGGAGGAACTCATACAATATGTTTACTTTCAGGTTGTCTAATTTCTTATTTATTTTTTAAATACTTTTAAAAAATCCAAATTCCTTCCCTCTCTCCCTCCCTATCTTACCTATTGAGAAGGCAAGCAATGTTATATCAATTTATACATGTGACATCATGAAAAAGTCCATATTAGCCATGTTGAAAAAAGCAAGAAAATATGAAAAGTGAAAAAAATTATACTTCAGTTTGCACCCAGAGTTCATCAATTCTCTCTCTGGAAATGGATAGAATTTTCATAATGAGTCCTTTGGAATTTTTGTGGGTCATTATATTACCCAGAGTAACTAAATCATTCACAGTTGATCATCATTACAACGTTACTATTACTGTTTACAATGATCTCCTGGTTCTACTTCATTATGAATTAATTCATGATTAATTCATAATTAATTCCTAGAGTTTTCTGAAACCATTCTGCTCATTATTTCTTATAGCACAAAAGTATTCCATCACAATCCTATACCACAATTTATTCAGACATTCCTCAGTCAATGGGCATCCTCTCAATAAATGTATTTGTACATTTAGGTCTTTTTTCTTTTCCTTGATCTTTTTGGGATATAGACCTAGTAGTGGTATTGCTGGGTCAAGGGGTATGCATAGATTCATAGTCTTTTGGACATAGTTCTCAACTGTTCTCTAGAAGGGTCAAACCAGTTCACAACTCTGCCAACAATGTATTAGTATACTTGCCTAATTTCTTTTTCAAAAAGAGGGAAATAGAATTGCCAATATCAAAAATGAAAGAGAATAATCCACAGTTAATAAATGGGAAACAAAAGAATATATCAGAAACCATTTTGCCCAATTATACACCAATAAAACTGATAACAAAAATGCATTAGTATTTACAGAAATTATAAAATAACCAGATTAACAGTACATAGATAGAGAATTTAAATATTCAAATCTCAAGAAAATAATTAGATAAGCCATAAATGAGCTCCCTAAGGAAAATCCCAGGACTAGAAGGATTTACAAGTGAATTTCATCAAATACTCACAAAACAAAAACAAAGAACAGTTGAGAACTCTAAATCATATGAACTATGTGAAAAAATAGGAAAGAAAGTTATCCTGCTAAATTCCCCATGATAGAAAAATAGTGTTGGCACCTAAATCGAAAAGAGACAAAACGGAGAAAGACAATTATAAATTAATATGCCTAATGAATATAGATGCAAAGATGATAGTAAAGAGAATATAGCAATAAATCTAAATATACTATGACCAATTTGGATTTGTACCAGGAATATAAGATTGTTTCAATACTGGGAATATTTTAAACATAATAGATTATATTAATAACAAAATTATTAAAACCACATGGTTATACTGCTAGATAAAGAAAAAAACTTTTGACAAAATAATACACCCATTTCCTTAACATTTAAAAAAATTAGAGTAAATGGATCTTTCCTAACTATGGGATATTTTGGAAAATTCCCATCAAAAAAAGTGAGTATTATATGTCATAGAGAAAGAGTGAAGGACTTTCCAATATTATCAGAGGCAAAACCAATTATGTCCATTATTACCATTACTAGCACCTTATTAAACAAAGCCATCATTTTTTTGTAGATGATATGATGTAATTGAGTCCTTATGACACAATTAGAAATTTAAATCAAGACAACAACTTCAGCAAGGCAGCAGATATGAAAAATCACATAAGTCATAGAATTTTGTGCATATTACCAACAAAGAACAGCAGGAAGAGATATAAAGAGAAATTTTATTCAAATTAAAAATAAAATATTTTGGAATCCACCAATAAGACATGCTCATGAATTCTATCAATATAACTACAAAATACTTTTTACAGAAAAAAAGGCCTAAATAATTAGGGAAATACTAATTCATCATAGTTAGGCATATACCAACATAATAAAAATAATGTTACTCTCTAAACAAATTTGCTTATTCAATGGCACACCAATGAAACTACCAAAGGATTATTTTATAGAGGTAGAAAAAATAGCAAAATTCATCAGAAAAATAGAGGGGTAAAAGAGGGAAGAAGGGAGAGGGGAGGGAGAAAGGCACAGGTCAGAGGGCAGTATAGTATAGTGATAGAAAAATCAATCCTAAAGTCAAGAACTAGGTGTTCAGTCCTTCCTCTGACACACTGGCTACAGGATATTCAATAAGACACTTAACATGTTCATGTCCCAGGCTTCTTTTTAAATAATAAATTACAGAAGAGTTGCTATATCAGTAGAGTTTCTGCAGTGAAAATTATTTATTTGGATGGAAAATATCATCAGCAGAGCCAGTGGTCATTCAGCTTTTATTCAAAGACCTCCTGGCTTTTATTAACTGAAAGTATTCCATGCATCTCCTTTGATGTCCTTGAGTGACAACAGAAAAGATGGAACCCAAGTTCATCCAAGGAGTGATGAGACTAGGCACACCTATTCTGAGATGCTACAGACCTCTTTTATTGCAGATTTCTCTACTTGCCCTTGGATTAGAGTCAAGTGACTCTAACTCAATACAGCCACTTCCAATTCATCACCAGTGACTCATAAGGGGAAAGCAATGTATCTTCCAAGAAGGATAGTGATCATTGCTATTCTGTGACTTCAGTTCTCAGAGATGTGCAGAAGCATCAAAGTAACAGGCCCCAGCTAAGCAACTGTTTGGCAGATCTCTCTTAAAAACATCCTGACTCAATATCCTCAGGGAAGCTGAAGAGGTCACTCTCCTTGGCATGCAGAGAAGGTGAGAAAGTTCAGACTGAATAATATCTTTGCTTCTTAAAACACACACTAGCAACTAGTATTTCTATAGCGTTCCAGAATTTACAATGTTTTCCTCATAACAGCTCTGTGAGGCAGATAGCATACTATTATTTCACCCATTTTCCAAGTGGAGAACTGAGGTTCAGAGAGATCAATTTGTACCTAGTGAAAAAGCAAGTATTGGAGCTGGGATTCAAACCCAAGACTCCTGAATGCAGGTCCAGAATACTTTGTACTAACCAGTGTTTCTTAAACTATGGGTTGCTCTCCAAAAATTTGGCAACAGTAAAAGGTTTCTCAACATGCAATGACCAAAAATTAATTCAAAATCAAATGCATAATGAATCCAAAGTGTTTCTGGCAGCACTTGCCCATGTTGCATCATGCAAAACCACTGCAGCTTTGGTACTAAGCACAAAGCATGTGCACTTTGCACCACACATGCCCTCAGGCCACACAATGCCAAATCCTGCTGAAACACAAAAAGGGGTCACCAGCAGAAAAAGTTTAAGAAGTTCTTCACTAGGGGCGCAGAGACAAGATGGTGGTGTAGAAGCAGGAAAATGCCACAGCTCACACATAGCCACCTCAAATACCCATAAAATATGACCCTAAACAAATTTTAGAGCTCCAAAACTCACACAAAAATACAGAAGAACATATCTCCCACTGAAGGCAGCTCAGCAGGAAGGGTTCATTGCAGCAGGCTGGGAACCAAAACCAGCCCAGCCTGAAACTGTGGCTTGGCCCCAGGTGACCAGGACAAGCCACAGCTGGAGCCTTCAGGAGAGTGCACCAGTGGCAGCTGTGGCAGTTTCCAGAATTATCAAGCCATAAGAAACAAGGTCTAAGTGAAAGGTCAGTGGAACTCAGCTAAATTTGGGGAAGAAAAGCAGTCTAGCCAAACTGCCTCCAGCACAAGGAAGCAGCAAAAGTGATGGCCCAGCAGACACCTCCATATGGCTGCTTCAGAGCTCCGGGCCTACAGACTGCAGGGGAACCAAGCAATCCTTCAGAAGCTAAGTGCTCTTGTATTGAGCTGCCTGGATCCGGTTCGTGGTCTTGGGTGGTAGTCCTGGGGTGCATTTTCAGTGAGCCAAAGCTGGTGGGAGCTGCAGCAGCCTCCTAATACCTCTGGCAGCTATGAAAACCCCAGAAATGTGGGACAGAGCTTTCCCCTCTGGAAGCAGAGTTCCACAGAGCTAAAAAATCAAGTAATTGACTAGCAACATGAGCAGGCAAAGGAAGCAAAGTAAGAACAGCAACCAAACTCTAGAATCCTTTTGGGGGGACAAAAAGGATTAAAGCATGGAATAGGAGGAAGACAACATAGTCAGAACTCCTGCACCAAAAGCTTCCAAGAAACATGAAGACTGCCTATAATCCTTAGAAGGATTAAGAAAGATTTTGAAAACCAAATAAGAGAAGTCAAAGAAAAATTGGGAAGAGAAATGAGAATGATGCAAGAAAATCATGAAAAGAGAGTCAACAACCTGACTGAAGAAAATAACACCTTAAAAACAGATTAACTCAAATGGCAAAAGAGGCCCAAAAAGCCAATGAGGAGACGAATGCCTTAAAAAGTCAAATTTACCACATGGAAAAATAATCTCAAAAGCTCACTGAAAAGAATAATTTCTTCAGAATTAGAGTGGAGCAAATGGAAGCAAATGAC
>JAQQSW010004149.1:0-14512 GCA_028646575.1 Pseudocheirus occidentalis
TTGTGATAAAATTTAACAAGCTAAGAACATCACCGTACAAAGTCCTTATAGATCACCATGTAAGGTCTTCTGAAAATTAAATTTTCCTTCTTAGAGGAAAAATCTGGTCCCCATAGATGTCCACAAAGCATGCAGGGCTATTTCTCCACAGGAATTAGGGATGCAGGATTGAATAGAATTCACCTTTCAGGGGATAAATCATTTTGGTTTGGTGCTTTTGGGACAACGCTGGTTCACTGGCCCTAGGAGTCTGAGATATCATGATAGCTATAATATTCATATCAATTTACAGTAATACAATGTACACTAACACATAAACTTTTTCACTAGTAGAGCTCAAAAACTAGGATACCCAATAACAAAAGTCCTATGCAGAGAATACTATTGGTTGGTTTCTGCAAGAGGCCCTATTTTATCCTAGAAGAGTTCTCACATGAAGTTCATATTTTGCCTCACTTTCCCAACATCTACTGACACAGAGAAATCAGGGTACTAGAAGACACAATTTTGATGATTAGAATATTCAAATAAGAGTCCTGGGTGAGCAACTTCTGCCATTAGCCATGTCATTTAGAAGAATCACTTTTTTTGGTGAAATTTTCTTTGTCTTACAATCCTGCTCCCTACTCAGTTCAGTTCTATTGCCCTCCAGTCCCTATTTTTTGGATTCTGGTGTCTCTGTCGGATAGGTTCTAAATTCCTTGTTCTACTTCTATTTCTCCCCTCGACCTCAAATCTTTCCTTACTTTTCTAACATAAAATGAAGCCTGGTATCTTCAGTATACTGCAGCATAATGTCAGGGGATTGGGATGTTGTATTGTTAGTAGTAGAGGGAGGTAATGATGCCAGAGAAAGTTTTTTCACAGCTCTAAAGTTAGAAATGATTAAATTCGGGTGATGTTTATCTGACATGTCAAGAAAATAGGCAAATTGCTGGGAAATGTTGCAAAACTTTTCAGATATGAAGCTGACTTGAGTGGGGAAAGGGTTGCAGTATCATTTTACAGTTAGTGGCTGCACTAAACTAGTAATTTCTGCCTAAATACAAGCAAGGCAAATAGTTCAAAAGGTGTAGTAGAAGAATGAAGACATTTGTTTTGGAATCTCGTATCTGTTTATCATAGTATGGAAGGGGGCCAGGGTGTTAGGTCACTATGTGTCTCAGTCAGAGTTTTATGGTTTGGTTGATATTTTATCCTACACATCATTTCCCATATTGGAGGGAACAATGATAAGAGATGAAAACAGAGATTTCTTCTAATGTTGCTTCAGTTAAATTTGCTTTGCTTTCCTATTCCTTAAAAAGAGTTCTAGGGAATAGAGAGATAGAGAACTTCTGGTGCTGGACATAAAACTCTGTGTTGCCTCTTCTCCCAAAGTGACTTTGTGTTTATCTTGATTATAATTTGTAAATACTTGTTTCATATTTACTTATATGTGCACACATTGTCTTCCCATGGAACATGCATTTCTTAAGAACAGACACTGCTTCATTTGTTCTTTGTTCTTATTTTTTTAATGAAATAACAAAAAAGATTTTTAAAAAGTTTTTTGATAAAAGTTGTAATTTAGTTTGACATTGGAATTGGAATTTTAAGATAAGGTATTCATCTTTTCTTTCTAGCTAAAAATATTTCCTAATTCCTATTTAATTACCTTTCAATTTGACAACATAGATTAAGTATCCTTTTATAGTATATAGCATATTAACCAGTACTAGGGGAAATAAAAGAAAAGAGACAGGCAATAGATTTTGTCCTCCTGGAGTCTATAGTATGGGAAAAAATAAGTGTATTATAGAACAGTACATTGAAATTGAATTTGGAAGAAAGGGAAAGTGAATTAGAAAAATATAAAAATACTTAATCCAAATAAGTGCTCTAGGATGTCCCTTAATTGGGGAGGAGAGAGTCATAACCTACTGGAGGAATCAGAAAAGGATTCCTAGTAGTCACACTTGAAATGGGCTTTAAAAATGATATTTGCAATAAATTAACTTTAGCACAATCAAGACAATAGACCTAGGGATAAATACAGTTTGAGACTCAGTGGATGGAGGGATAAAGTCAATCTTCTGTTTTGGGAATAGTGTGAGCAAAGGCATGAAGATAGAAAAAATAAGGTGTATTTTAAGTGCTGATAGACTAGTTTGACTGAATTATGGATTAAGTACCATGGTAAAACAAATTAAAACTGGAGGAGAAGTAATGTGAAAGAAAAGTGGAAAGATATGGTGACACCTGTGGAGTTCTTTGATTTACCTAACAAAGAAAGAGTGCCTCACCTCAAATATTGCTAGGGTACTCTGTCTCTGTGACTTCTTTGTAGCCATCACCCATTCCCACATATTTTATTTAGGACCATACATTCAGAGCTCTCAACATCTCCTAAGTTTCATAGAATCACAGAATTGAAGTTTGATGAAACCTTAGAGATCTTTTGGAGTAACTCATATCTGAACAACCCTACAGCAATGTCAAATGAATGGTTATCAATTTCTGCTTTTTGAAAGTCTTCAGTAGGGAGTTACAGGTATTAAATCTTCAGGCAATCCATTCTCTTCTGGATAGCACTAATTACTTAAAAGATTTTCCTTTTTAATGGGTTTCTTTGTAACTTCTACCTATTGCTGGCAGATAAATCCTATCCTTGTATTTGAATGTAAGTTTCTTGAGGTAGTGGAAGTTTTGACCCTGTTTTTATACCTGCATCTGCTAATGTGGAGTTTTGTACACAGTAGAATTTTTATTTGAAATAACCTTAAACTTTATTCAGTAAACGAGAAAGAGTCATTAATGATTGCTAAGCATTGGAATTACATGACCCTATCTATACTAGTAGACCAGTGTAGGATGGGAAGGATGGATATGATCACAGAAGGAGTGGAGCTAGAAAGATTTTTTAAAAGGAAATAACTGACAGAGTGATAATAATGCTCTAAAGAATGGTGGTGATACTGGGCAGAGGGAACAAAGGACATATACAAGAAATATTGCACAGATAGAATTGTCATAACTTATTACTAAAGGAAATATGAGAGAATAACTCAGAAATGATCACAGCTAGATTTCTAACATTCCTGCCAAGGATTTCTAATTCCCTCTCCCAAAAATGCCCTTTAAAAATTTGAGTCTTGGTATCAGGGTATATCTTCATCCTTAAGAAGTTTGTTACACCTGAACATCATATGTAAGAATAGAGCCTCTGAACCCAGAAAGGAATCATCTTTTTATTCTTAGAATTTGTCAGCCTGAGGCTACAAAATGTCACCTGTTCCAGGGGATGATTTTTGTCCCTGACATGATCTCTGGTTTAATACAATGTTCTGGGGAAGGCACTCTCTGCTATGATGGACTTTGCAGAAGCAAGAAGGAAGAAGGAACAATTTCTCTTTGTGGAATCTGTTCCTAAAGGATATTTTTTTTTATGTGGGACAGGGATCTCATGACTCCTTTTGTTCCGTCTCTCACAAGAATCTTGCTCCTATTGAGGGTTTCCAAGAGGAAGTAGAATCCCAGGATCACAGGGTTGCCACTGTGGGTAAAGAGATAAAAAGTGAACTGACCAGAGAGCATGCATAGGTGGCAGTGGAATTTGGAAGAAGAAACAGGAGTCCAATTCAGAAAGAACTCAATCCAACTAAGGACTGATAGGTATTGTAGGCCTAGGTGTGCCTAAGGCCAAGTGGTGGGGACTACCTAAGGCAGAGAGGAGTGAGTGTCTATAGTATATAGACTCTATATTACATATCTGTATGTGTGTTTATGTATATATGTATATATATATACACACACATATGCATATGTGTCTATGTATATGTATATACACATACACTCATACACACTTAAATACTTTAGTATAGTTTCTATACCATAGTTATAAATAGGCAGGGTGCAAGGTCCAGGACTAGAAAACACAAAAACATAGCAAAAGCAGCACTAGCAACCATGATTATTATAATGGTGATCTTTGAAGAGAAGAGTTTTGTCTCTTCTTTGAACTAATTGGTTTTATTGATGTAGTTAAAAAAGACTTTAAATGAATTTTTATATCCTATCAACTGTAAACAGCTTATCAATTTCACTCACCAAAAGCTATCATATCCAACCTTTTCTCTGTTTTTCATGCTTTGTTTTCCAAGAGGACCAATGATGTTACAGGGTAAGGTCTTGACTTGTATGTGAATTCTATTTAAGTGAATTAGAGTTACACAAAGTACTCAGCCTCAGTCTCTCTTTCAGAGTCATTTAAATGAGGCAAGGACAAATTTCAAGTCCCTGGTGTTGGCACAGAGTTTTGTGGATTACCTTGGTGTCTTCAATGTCTGACCAAGGTATAAGTGCTCCGCAGTAACTACTTTAGCTAGCTTCCTGGCTGTTGGAAAAAAAAATGTTCTCTTATGCCCATTTTGCTGGGGGTTAAGTCTTCACATGCTTGGAGTAGACATCCCATTAACTTACTGACTGGTTTGAGGCCTATTAGTTGGTCTCAACCTGGTTTAACTTATCTGTCAAGGTAAAGAAGTATTTGGCTACTATGCATGCTACAACTTTTTTTTGGCATTACAGGAGAGAGTTGGATGACAGGCAGACATCAAAGGCAGATGAGAAGCAATGAAAAGGGCTTAGCAAACCCTCACACTCGAGGTGCTAGTCCTTCTTGAATACCCCATACCCTTTCTCTCTACTCATACCACAAATAATCTAGTCAAGGCTATCATGAACTTTTACCTCTACTAGTATAATAGCTTTTAATTGGTTTCTCTGAACACAGTCTCTCCCCTTTCCAATCTTTCTTCCACATAACTAACAGTGATATTCTAAGAACATAGTTCAGATGCTCTCATTCATTGACCTGAAATGCTTTAATAAGTTCCTCATTACTCTCATGGTAGAATACAAACTTTTGTTTAGTCTTTAAATTTCATTATAATCTGACTTCAGTTTATATTTTCATTCTCATTACACATTACTCCCCCTCACACACTTTAAACTGCAGCCAAATTATCCTATTCATTGTGCCCCAAATATGGCTTAAAGTGTCACATATGGGAAAAATGTCTTCTGTGCCTTTGCATAGGCTTTCTTTTGTGGTTGGAATGATTTCCTTCCTCACTTCCACTTTTTGGCATGACAATCTCACTTCAAAATTCTGCCAAGTTTCACCTTCCGGCAGCTTTTCCTGATTTCTTCACTTCTTAATGTCACTACTTCAAGTTATTGACCATATATTTTTATATGCTTCTTGTACTCATTTGTGAAAATGTATCCACCAGGTAGAATGTAAGCTCCTTGAGAATATAACCTGTTTTGCTTCTTTACTCCCTCACCTGGCACTTAGCACAGTGAATAATATATAGTAGGTACTTAAAAAATACCTTTTAATTGATTGATAATTTCCTTAGTTATGTAAACATTTACTTCAAAGATGATAAGACTGGTACAATCAATTACAAAGACCTCGTTTCCCCAAAGAGTACCTAAGCTTATTTCTAGAGACGTGGTGGCTTGGGTTAGCAGGGGGACAAAGGTAGAACTGGAGGTGGTCAATCATGATCCTTAGTGAGTACCTGCTTAACTAGTCTCCTTAGATACTGCTCTTTCAATATCCTCAATTAATCCCTAAATATGAGTATTACCCAAATCTCTGTCCTTTATCCACTTCTGTCTCTCCCTGGGTGACCTTACCTGTTCCCATATTTAAACTATCAAGTAGGTAACTCCTCCACAGTAAATATCGTAGGGAGAGGTAGAATCACCAAGACTTAGCAACTGATTGTATATGTGGTATGAAGAAAACAATAGGATTTCAAGCTTCCTTTTTTCTCTCTTCTCCTCTCTTCTCTCTCCTTGCCCCCATCTCCATATATATGTAAGGTGTGTGTGTATACACACACACCTTACATATATATAATTTTAGGGTTTAAGCTTAATTTTTACAGTATCAACATTTTCAAATCACACCCATTTCATGAGAAGTTTCTTCTAGCAAAGTAAAACAGTTAAGAAAACTAATAATACAGTGGCCTTGTTTGAAAGGTAGTAGAACATTTCATTATACATATCTCTTATTCTGCACCCTAATTTCACCACATCTTTACTGGATAGCATGTTTCATCAGTGGTCCTCTTGAATTAGGAAGAGTCATTGTAGTCACCATAATTTTGGGGGTTTTCAAAGTTATTTCTTTTTCTAGAATTGTGTTAAAAATTGCTTTCCTGGTTCTGCTTATTTTATTCATCATTAATTTTCAAAAGTCCTCAAAACTGCTCTTCTAAAATGCTGATATGTTTTATATTGTTCTCATGATTCTGTTCATTCATTCTTCACCTGTTCCTATAAGTCATTTAAATTAAAAAAAAATAATCCATTTCCCCCTTTTCTCCAGCATGATAACATTCCCTCAGAAAACTTCCTTAAATTGGTTTCACATGCAGGTGTTTATAGATATTCTAAATAATATTCTTAACAGGAATACTTTCCTGTTTTGTAGATCTGAGTTCATCAAACCATCTATGGCTAGTGGACAATCTAAAAGTTGCCTTTGTGTAATGAATAACCCAAGAATAGGTAGGGTTATTATAATAATATTATAATTAATGTTATAATAAGCCTAGTATAAGAATTTCTGATTTAGCTGTGGAAATTGGTATAACTCATATAAAAAATTAAAATAGCTGGCAACATATACACGAATATTTTATTATGTAGAATGCACTTTTTTTATTGATAGGAAACTTAGAAAATAGAAAACTTGTAGATTTGTGTTTTGAAAGGGAAGGTTTCTTAGATAAGGTAGGCCTTGGTGAGTACATTTGGATCAGGGTAGAGAAGGGATAAGGGGACTGATGTGGCAAGAACACTCAATAATAAAGACAGAAAGTGACACCAATACAATCTAATCCAATAAACATTTATTAAGGGCCTAGTACATGCTATGCATTGGGGATACAATTAATAAAAAGAAAAACAGTCCCTGCTCTTAAGGAACTTACAATCTAAAGGTAGAGACAGTACACAGCAGTAGGCTAGAAGGGAAAGGGAAATTGGATGCCAGGTGATATTATTCCATGGAGTTAAAAACAGGCAGAGTATCAGATGCAAAGTAGAGGGAATGAGGGGACAGTTTTTGCCCTCAATAAAGGAAGGCATTGGGAATGCATTGGTAGTCTGCCACCCAGCTCCCCAATCAGAGGGAAGAGGAAACTGAAAGAAGTGGTGTCAATCAAAACTTGAATTACCAGCATGGAGTTGTGTTTAGAAATAATGAGCTTATCTTGCTAGGGCCATTTTGTTTCATGAAGCTGAAACCATGCAGGGTAGTAGATGCAAAGACCCAGCAGCAGAGAACAGTGAGAAGGCTGAATTCACTGAAATAGAAAGTAGAGGTAGAAAAAAGTGAAAGGGAAGTTTGGATCATGTTATGAAAGATTTCAAATGCCAAGGGTTTATCTTCTAAGCCACGGAAAGTTATTATAGGTACTTAAATATGTGAGTACCATATTGAAGGTTGCATTTGAAAAAAAATATTGGTCTGGTAGTGTGATATAGGATAAATTTAAGTGGGAGAAATCAAGAGTCAGAGGACCATTTAAAGCCCTGATGCATTGTCGAAAGTATTGGACTAGAAAGTTTTAAATTCTTCTTGTTTTCAAAGATGAGCCTTAATTTTTTTCATGTATAAAATTGGGTGCCTGGACTCCATGGTGCCTCTATATTTACAATTTTTGAATCCTTGCCTCTATATCAACCTCTGATTGGTTGGTTGTTGTCCTTTGTTCTTGAAGAAGACAAAAATTACTTTGCTAAGCTAGAGTGAAGTTTCAATGTGTCTGACTGAGGCTCATCAGACCAATATGAGTTCAGAATGCTCTACTATAGTTAGGGCACAAATAGTCCTTGTGAATATTTGGGGTGGATAGCCCAAATACACACATCTTGCATTTCCTTTGAGCTGTCTAAATTTTACTTTGCTCATAGAGCACAGCACCTTCTCTGATGTGGGCACACCATGATGAGCAGTCTTGTGACAGAATCTCATGTCACAAATCAATTATAAAGGTCTTCAGGGAGACCCTGAGAGTGCCCTTATATTACTTCTTCTGACTTGCATGTGAACACTTGTCCTGTGTGAGTTCTCCATAAAATCATCTTTTTGACAAGCATACATTTTGCATCAAACAACGTGGCCAGGCCATAGGAGTTGCACTCTCTGAAGTAGAGTTTGAATGCTTGATAGTTTAGTTTGAGTAAGGACCTCAGAATCTGGTACCTTATTGTGCCAAGTGATCTTCAGAATCTTCCTAAGACAATTCAAATGGATGCAATTCTGTTTTCTGGCATGGAGCTAGTTTACTTTTCTGTTTGCAGATGATTGTGCTCTCAGTGCAGCCCCAATTCTCTTTTTCTTGTGCTAATTTTAGCCTAATAATTAACTCCAAGAAAACACAGGCACTACATCAGTCACTACCACACCATCCATATGTGGAACCATCAGTTACAGGAAATGGAGAAGTTTTGAACGCTGTGGATAAGTTCACTTACCTTGGTAGTTAGTGTACTTTCCAGAGATGTACACATTGATAATGAGGTCAATAACATGTATTGTCAAAGCTAGCTCAATGTTTAGGAGGTTCTGAAGGAAAATATGGGAGAGAACAGGTATTAGACTAAACTCTTGTGTTGACCTCATTGTTGTGTGCCTATGAAACCCGGACAGAATATATATATCACACATCTGCATCACAACCAAACCCAGAGAAGTATCTGCCTTAAATACATCCTCCCTCAGAAATTTCTATACCTTAAAGTTTCCAGTTGTAAACCCACTATTTCATTTAAAGTGACCTTGGGGTTCTATCTTTTAGACAAATTGCTCTAGAAGGTAAGTGCTAAACTGTTCCTTATTTAAGGAACCATGCCAGGTTACATTTGTTTTTTACTTATAACATGATACCATACTGGAAAATTAACAAAAATAAACAACCTGTATCTGGCTATGACATGGAAGCCTCCTTGAAAACTAACTTTTTCTCATTAAAAACTCATTGAGCAACATATTGTATTGGAAGAGGGGATGAATATGGATTATTAGCATCTGGCACATTGTCTGGAACATAGTAGGAGCTTAGAAATGCTTGATAATTGATTAGCATTGACTGATGGCTCAGTTGGTCCTTTTTATGTGGGAATTTTATTCAACACCATTATTTGAATTTTCTTTTCCTTCAAGAAAATATAAAGGTTAAGTGGTAGTTATCATGAAATAATTTATGAAATTTGTGACTAAGAATTTCCCCATGGCTCTCATCTGATGGATTTCTTCCTGGTTTGATAGCACTTTATTATATGTTACATATTGGTGGTTGTTTAGATAATCTATTTTCTTTCTTTGTGAGAGCTGGAACTTCTATGAAAAAAGAAAGGTTTGTTTTTTATTTTAAATAGTTGTTGAAAAGTAAGCCTATTTCTAATTCATGGATCACATATATGAGAATGAACAAAATAAAGTATGCTACATGAAATAGCATTGTGGCAGATGATCTAGAAAACAACTCTTTTTCTAAGGCTTGTTGTCTTTTTATGTCATATTATCTTGAATATATCTATATCTTATATATATATATATATACCTATCTATCTATCTATATCTATATATCTATATATATAGATATATATAGACATATAGATATATAGATATATGCACACACATATTTATTCTGGGAAATGGAATAGTTTCTAAGTGTATAAGATTTTAGAGAGGGGTAAAATCCTGAATCATCCCCTTGTTATTGTGGAGGGGCTGGCATAGGTCAATGAAAGTGTGACCTGTACTATTTAGGGTTCCCTAAGACAGGTCATAGTGGAGAATTCTGAAAAAAGGTGATCCACTGGAGAAGGAAATAGCAAACAGCATTCATATCTTGGCCAAGAAAACCTGATGGAACATAATAAAGTGCTAAAAGATATGATATTGGAATGGAGTACTATAGTCCATGGAGTCACAAAGAATCAGATATAACTAATCAACTGAACAATAACAACAAAACTAACTGGGGGCCAAATTGGGGGAAAATTTCAAGAAACGTTAGAGATGAACTGAACTTTAAAAAAGAATGACTTAGACCCTTAAGAGACAAGAGGAGCATTCTAGGCCTGGGAATAAGTACTAGAATCAAATACAAAGGCATGGACATTAATATTTATATTATGGAAACAATGAGAAGATATATTTTCCTGCAGTAAGGGACTTGTGAGAAAAAAAGATAAATCAGATGAGGTCAGATTAGAGAAAACTTTTAACACCTACAGAGAGGAAATCTTATCTGTGACCTAGAGCATTGTCCAGGATTAGTGGCCAGTTGGAAAAAAATTTAACCTAGCTAATCATTAATTTTCTTAGAAATGTATGCAGTCAGATATGTTATAGGGGATATAATTTATTTGGGTATTTATCAGAGGAAAACCATATTGTAAGTGCCTTCTTTCTTTTTTTCTATGCTTTCTCTTAGAGTATTAAGGATCCAATCCAGCCTCTCTCAATTTTTAATAAATCATAATAATCAAAGGACATTGGTTAAGAACTTAATTGCAAGGTAGAGCCAAGATGAAGGATTATGGACATGCATCCAACTGGACTCTCCCAACATTCTCCTCCAAACAACTTTAAAAATATGTTGCAAATTAAATTTTGGAGTGACAGAGTCAACAAAAGCTTGGGGTGAGATACTTTTTTTTTCTAACCTAGGAAAACTTAGCATACATGTCTGTGACATCAGAGTGGAGATTGCATAGGTCAATGAAACTTATGAGCTATACTGTTTTAGAGATCCCATACACTAGGTGTCCATGAGAGCTGAAGTAGAACTAGATTCTGGAGTTCTCTGTCCAGAGATTGTAAGGGAATCAGGAAAAGATTATAAGGTCAGGAAAAGATTATAAGGGTCACTTGCTGGCACTGATTGGCAGCTCTATTGCCTGTATGCAGTTTTGGGTTGCAGGTTCAGGATAGAAAGGAGTACTGGAAGTCAGTCACTGGAGAGCATGACCCTGGTTGCATTTCCAAGGCAAAGAGGGTAATAGAGCTTGTAGCCATAGGGGACCAAAGGCCTTTCCTGGGTAAAGAGTATAGCTCAGACCAGGAAAGCAGGGACCATAATTCTCCCAGTATCATACTACTATGGAAGTATCAAGAATTTTCAGACACCCAGAATTAACTCTGAAAAAAGCAGCATGAAAAAGCCTGAAGCTTGAGACAGCACACCCCCAAGGTGAGCAGAGACCAACTTTAACTTAAATGTCAAAGTAAAGAGCAGCCAGGAAAAATGAACACACACACACACACACACACACACAATTTGACCATAAAAAGCTATTGCAGTGGCAGGGAAGACCAGAATAAGTAGAAGACAACAATGTGTAAAGAGCTACAAAAAATCCTCAAAGAATAATGCAATTGAACCCCAAACCCAAGAATTCCTGGAAGAGTTAAAGAAAGTAAAAGTAGTAAAAGAAAAATAGGTAAAATAAATGAGAGTGATGTGAGAAAATTATGAGAAGAGAATTAGCCTCTTGAGAAAAGGGGCACAACAATCCACAGAAGAAAATAACACTTTCAAAAACAGAATTGACCAAATGGTAAAAGAGGCCCAAAAATTAACTAAAGAGAACTTCTTTAACAAAAAAATGGCTTAATGGAAAAAAAGGTACAAAAGCTCACTGAAGAAACATTTCCTTAAAAATCAGAATTTGGCAAATGAAAGCTAATGACTATGTGAGATATTAAGAAACAATAAAACAAAGTCAAAAGAATGAAAAAATAGCAGGAAATGTGAAATAAACAAACAAATGACTGGAAAAATATATCAAAGAGTGATAATTTCAGAATTATTGGACTAGTTGAAAGCCTAGGTATCATATTTTGAGAAATTATCAAGGTGTAATCTTAATTAATTTGAATTTGAAGGCCCATTTTTGTATTGGCAAGTAAATAGGTACTTAGCCCTTAGTAACTAATCAAACCTCTGTGGAAAAAAAACAAAACAAAACCAGAAGGTATGAACTCCTGTATCCTGTGGCTGACATAACAGGAAGATGTTGGCTGAAATAGGAAGCTAATGCCCTAGACAGGCATGGTCAGAATTTCTTCTGGCAAGAACCTGGGGGCAGAAGCTGTTCTGCTGGGGAGAGAGAGAGTTTCTCTCAGCAGTGTCTTGAGGCTGGGCTGCTACTGCTGGACTGAGAACTGAGAAAAGTAATGGGAACTGAGAACCAAGTCAGAATTTTCTGTGGACAAGAGTCATGGAGGCTCAAGTTGCTGCTGCTGGGAAGGCTGAAGAGGGAAGCCTGCCCTAGGCTCAAGAAAACAAATTTGATTTTGAAAACCTGAGAGGAGTGATTTTGATTCTTGGAGCCAGCTGAGATGTCTTCTGGGTGCTAGGGCCAGTCAAACTGCCAGAGGACTGAGGAAGCATGGATGTGCTGCCAGTATTCTGTCTGTCTGTTTTGATGTTGTTTTGACAGATTCTTCTGCTGGTGAAGGACAGTGCTGTTTTTGCAGAGATCCTGGAACCTTGTTGTTGGCTCAGAACCCCTGAAGAAGGATTTTCTTGTTGTACCTTTACAGAAAACCTGGAAGAGGGTCTTGATGATGTTTTCAGGGATCCTGAGACCATTCTTTAGGCAGAGAATGAATTAATGAGGACACTGGCGATGTATGCTGTGGCTTTCTTAAGCTTTGTCACCCCAGAACAGAGATTGCTGAGAACTTGCCTCAAGTCAAGATGAAGAAAAGACCTTTACTTGGGTATTGAATGTTGTGATGGTATTGTGGCTTACTAGTGACCTAGGGGTGGCAGGCTTGTGCATTTTCTAATGATTGTACTTAGTGATTAATGATACTTAGTAACTGATTGCTAAATAAGTGACTGATTGAATTAACCTAGTGTGTCCCACGAGTGGAAGATTTACTGTTGTACTCTAAGATGACCGAATTACTAAATAAGGAGGCAAACCTCCTTAGGGATGATTGAATGTACTAAATGATTGTACATTGTTGAAAACTATGTGACCATTTTAATGATAAGCTGTTGTGAATGTTATATTGTGATTTTCTGTGATAAACTGTAATATTTTGAATGCTGTACCTTGATTTTCTGTGAATGTTTTGCTTTGATTTGTTATGGAATAGAGTGTTCACTATATTGTGTAATCAGATCCTTAAAAGCTGTTCACAGTAACATTTTCTGGAAAGTTGCTCATGGCATTACACAAGGAATAGAAATTCAAGAAAATCCAATGAAATTCCTGAATGAAAACTCCTAGCAATATTATAACCAAAATCCAGAGCTACAGGTAAAAGAGAAAATACTTAAAGGAAACAGAAAGAAGCAAATAAAATATCAAGAAGCCACAGTCAGAATCACACAAGATTTAATAGCTTCTATTTTAAAGGAGTGGGATACTTGGCATATATGATATTCTTGTAGGCAAAAGAGCTAGAATTACCACCAAGAATCACCTACCCAGTAAAACTGAGTATAATTCTTTGGAGGAAAAGTGAATATTTGAAATAGTGGACTTTCAAGCACTTTGGATAAAATGACCAGAGATGGTTAGAAAATGTTATATAACACCCAAGAGAAGCATGAAAAACTGACCATGAAAGAGCAATCATAAGGGGCTCAATATGTTTATATACATAATATGGGTAGATGATACATGTAATGTCTAAGAACTTTATAATTATCTGGGCACAATTTTGAGTTCATTATGTTGGTGTGATCTCCAAAAAAATATGAAGGGTTTAAAAAGAGAGATGCACTGGGAAGAGTGAAGAAAGTGGTATAATGAGGAAAATTTTCTCTAATAGTAGAGGTGTACAAAAAAAGATTTTTACATTGAGAGGGAAAATGGGAGTGGTGGTTGTAGGCAGTGCTTGAATCTCATTCTCATTAGAATTGGTTCAAAGAGAGAGATAAACATATATGAATACGCATTCACAAACATAGACACAGACACACACATACACACACAGTCAGTTGGGTACAGAAATCTAACTTACCCAACAGGAAATAGAAAGGGAAGGGGCTAAGAGAAATTTGGAAGAAATGATAAATGGTAGAACAGATTAAAGGAGGTAGTATTTAGCAGCAAAATAGACTTTTAAGGAGAGAGAGAGAGACAGAGAGAGAGAGAGAGAGAGAGAGAGAGAGAGAGAGAAAAGAAGAAGAGGAAGAGGAAGAGGAAGAAGAAGAAGAGAGGAGGAAGAAGAGAGGAAGAAGAAGAAGAGAGGAGGAAGAAGAAGAGAGGAGGAGGAAGAAGAAGAAGAAGAAGAAGAAGAGAGGAGGAAGGAGAAGAAGAAGTAGAAGAGGGGAGGAAGAAGAAGAGAGGAGGAAGAAGAAGAAGAAGAGAGGAGGAAGAAGAAGAAGAAGAAGAGAGGAAGAAGAAGAAGAAGAAAGGGAAGAAGAAGAAGAAAGGGAAGAAGAAGAAGAAGAAAGGGAAGAAGAAGAAG
>JAQQSW010004150.1:0-14511 GCA_028646575.1 Pseudocheirus occidentalis
CTGCCTCAGCACTGCCACTACTTCTGCTACCACAAGGGCAGTGGATGTACTCTGCTCTTCTTTCACCCATTTCCAAAAGAGTCCCCTATTGACCTTTTATTTTTTCTTTGGTTTTCATAGGTTGAGATGTCTGAAAACCACCACAGCTGCCAGTGTCACTCTCCTGAAGTCTGCTTTGGACAGTCTGGGTCGGGAGTCTGTACTGGCACAGGTTACATGGGACTATGCCCAGCTCTCAGCAAGACCCTTCCTATTGGCCTGCCAGGCTGCCTTCAGTGACGAGATTTGTTTCTCTGTCACTTTGTTGGTTCTATAGCCCTAAAATTTGTTTTGATTCATTTTTTAAAGGTATTGGAGGTGGTTGGAGTGGCAGCTCGAGCAAGTTCTCCATTTTCTCCATCATGTTGCCTCTACCCCTGAAAATCCTTTTCTATGTCTGTGGAAAAATCATATTATTTTTGAAATTCTTTTTTAATTGATATAAGTAATTATGCTTATGATTCTAGAATATCAGGACAGTTTTTCATGATGCTTTCTAGAAATATGATGTGTCTACACACACTTTCTTTGATCTTGGTTTTTAGGTGGGCCACAAATTCTTAAATTATCTTTCCTCAGCCTATTTTCCAGTTTTGTTGTTTTCCTAATTTCTTCTTTATTTTATTCTCTTGACTTTGTTTGATTGTTTCTTCATGTTTCATGGAGTTACTAATTTTCACTTGCCAAGTTCTTATTTTTAAGGAATGATTTTCTTCTGTGAGTTTACCTCTTTTTACTACTTGCCAATTCTGCTTTCTGAGGAGTTCTTTTCTTTAGCTAATTTTTGTGCCTCTTTTAACATTTGGTCATTTCTATTTTAAGGTAACATTTGTTTCTGTATTTTTGTGCCAAGTTATTAATGGTCTTTTGATAATTTTATTGTACCACTCTCATTTCTTTTTTCAGTGTTTCTTCTACTACTCATCTCTTTCTTTTTCTCATCCATGAATTCTTGTGGGGCTTGTATCCAATTTGAATTTTTATAGCTGTTTTCATAATTTTTTCTTCTTGCAAGTTTGTATTTTGATCCTCCCTGTACGCATAATAGTTCATTATGATCAGGTTCTTTTCTTGTTCTTTGCTTATTTTTCTAGCCTTATTCTTGAATTGGAACTTTATGTTAAAGTTGTTCTCTGATTATGTGATTGTTGGGAGGCATTGTTCCAAGTTCCATCCTCATTTGCCCTGTGTTTTCAAAGTTAGTTTGGGATAACTGTATGTTTTCAATGTTTCCAAGTTGGTGTCATTGGAAGGAAGATATAGTCATTTCTTTCATGGTCTGAACTGTAGGCTTTATGAGGAAGGGTTCCTATTCCACTATAGTTACAATTGGTAGTACTCTTCAGAGTTCTGAAATTGGGAACAGGGTCCTTGTTCCCTTGTGGGTAATCATAAACATTCATCTCTACCCTGGAATTTCAATGAAATCTGCTACACCCATGTAGCCACAAGCACTAATGCTCTATACTAACAATGAAGATGAGAACTTGGGCCAGATTCTATGCCCAGTGTCAGTCAAAGATCCCCTATAATCTCTTTCACACCAGTTGTCTGATTTCCTTGTCCTCTTTAGATTAAAAGTTTGGGACATTGTTGATGCCCCTGATGTCTTCATCTCCAAGGTTCTTCACTTTTGCTACTGCTGAGTAATCTCTGTCCTGGACCCCACATTGATGTCACTCTCCTCTCCTGCTGATCTCCTAAATTGTATTGGACTAGGGAAATGTCTAACCCTAAGGAAATAGCAACAATAGCAACCCAGAACTTTCCTATAGAAATGCCACAGAGTCCAGCCATAACATCAATTTTGAAGACACAGAGTAGTTTCAAAGAATCAGAAATATAATTCACCATAAATAACTATTATGGTGGCAGGGAAGGTCAACATAGAAACACACAAAAGGGTAATATTTCTAAAATATCTAAAAACAGAGCCACAGAGAGAAGTACATCTTGGAAAAAATCAATTTTAATTCATGAAATATTTATAGCCAGAAAAGTTTTAAAGGAGATGAAAATTTTTTTAATAAATGAAATGAGAATGGTTGGGGGAGAATGCAAACGAGATATGAACTATGGAAGAAATAATTGGAACAAGAAACAACAATTTGGAACTAAGTATAAAGCAGTATGCCAGCAACAAATTACTTGGAAATTGGAAGAGACAAAAGAGAGCCCGTTGGATGTATGAAGCCACAAGTAATATTAAGAGGGGAAACAGTGAAAAATATTGAAGCAAACATATAGTTACTCATAACAAACCAAAAAAATCTTACTTGAAAAATATATTTAAAATAAAATATAATAATCATTGTACTTACTATTTTAAAAGTGTAACTAAAAAAGAGGCTTGACATCTTATTTCAAGAAACTTTAATGGGGAATAATATCCACATTCTTAGAACCATAAGACAAAGTTTTAATAGAAAGGATCTAGACGTCATCTCCTGAAAGAAACCCCAAAATGACAACTCCAAGAAACATGATAGCCAAAACCCAAGGTTTCCAGGTCAAAGAAAATATAATACCAGCAGAAAGAAACATTTCATTTATAGAGAAGCCAGAGTCAAGATAACAAAGAATTAGCATCTACTAAAACAAAGAAGAAGAAAACTTGGAATATGATATTCCAGAAGACAAATTATATGGACCCATATCCCAGAATAACTTACGCAGCAAAACTGAGTATAAGCTATTGGGGGAAGTGGACATTTTCTCAAACAGAAGTCATCCAAACATTACCAAAGAATAGCTCAGTTGCATTGAAACCTTGTTGTTGATAAATAACAGTGAAGATAAGCATTAGAAGTTAAATAAGAATGGACAACAAAAAAGGACTGAACAAAGATAAAGTGATTATATTTAAGTAAGAGAAACCCTAAACCCCATCATCACCAAGAGTCATAGAGGGAGTCCAATTATATAAAGTTATGACATAGTTCTGCTTCGTACATATAATATTAAGAAAAGAATGGAAAAAGAGGGCAAGAGATTACACTATGAAGAAGGGAGATTAAGGGAAAGTTAGGAAAATTATCTTATATAATCAGCATGAGCAAGAAGGTATTTATATAAAGAGAAGAAACTGGTGAGAAATGACTGATATTTGAATCTCATTCTCATTTAAACTGGTAAAAAACATACAAAAACAAAATTTAGTAAAGAAATATTTTTCTCAACATGGAAGTAGGAGAAAAAGAGGAAAAGAAAAAGCAGAAATTAGAGCATTAAAGACAGGGATTAGTTCTAAACAAATTAAAATCTAAAGATGCATGTATATATGTATAAACACATGACATATATGATTATGTGAACATACATTGCATATGCATCATTGTATAATATATTGCATATGTATATGTACATTTGTGCATATGTGTATTACACATGTAATCATTTCAAGGTGGGGAAAATTTGTTAAAAAAATCTAATTTGATCTATGGTGGTATTCATAACTTGGGAATGGGTGAAAAACATTGTTTATAAATATGATGTATTACTATTATACTGAACTCTTTAACACATTTGCAAAGAACTATTAATGAAAAATGCATACTTAATGATAGAGAGATAAAGGTTTTAGAATGCAGAATGGTATATCTTTTTATTTAAAACATAGCCAATTTAGAAAATTGTTTTACCAAGATTATACATATTTGTCATGACTTATGCTTTCATTGTATTGGATTAAAAGGAAGAGAAAGCAGATTTAGGCTTATAAAAGCAAATAAAATATTTATGAATGTTAAAAAAAATATCAGGCTAAAGCAGATCTATGAAGAATACCACAATCATGGAATTGCAGGATCTAAAATGTGAAAATACACAGAGGACTCATGTAATTCCACCTTAACAATAATATTTTTTACAATACCCTTGACTGAAAGTCATTTTACTGGAACACCTTAAGTGAAAGGAAATTTTATCTACTCAAGTAAGTTTTTTATTCATTTTTACAACTTTGTTGTCACTTTCCCCACCACAAGCCCACAATCTCCTTTTCTTCTTTCCTTCCCTCCTTCCTTCCCTGCTTCCTTCCTTCCTTCCTTCCTTCCTTCCTTCCTTCCTTCCTTCCTTCCTTCCTTCCTTCCTTCCTTCCTTCCTTCCTTCCTTCCTTCCTTCCTTCCTTCTTCCCTTCCTTCTTCCCTTCCATTCTTTCTCTTCTTTTTTTCTTTTTTGACTACCATATTATGATGCATACTTATAATGAGTTGGCATGCATGTCCTTTTTATACATTACCCTTTAGTCTGCTCTCTGGTATCACCGAACAAATCTAATTCTTCTTCCATATGACAGCTCTTGAAAATTTTGAAAGCAGCAAACCTATTTTCCATGTCTTGTTTTCATTTGGTTTTCTTCAGGTTAAACATCTCTAAGCCTACTATCTTAAAGGTCCTCTGATCGTCCTAACACATATCCAGTTTATGTTCATAAATATAATTTATATTATATAATTATAACTTTATAATTTATCATTATTATAATTCATGTTTTGTAGAATGTTGTGCTCAGAAATGCACATTAATACTTCTATATTTCCTCTAGGGAAGAATATACATTGTCACCTATGTTCTCTAGACATTTTCTTCATTTATGTCTAAGTTTACACTATCATTTTATTGGTTATTATCTAAGAACTATTTCTTGCATTGAGTTCGCATTCTCTCCCCTGGATATTTCATATTTTGTTTATTATAATCAGTCGTTCAATATGGCCCTGGAAAGTCAGTTCTGTTTTATTTTTTACTCTTTCTAGATTAAATATAGGACATTTTTTTTGGATTTGTATCTTTAGCACCTACCTCAGAGTTTGATATGTTGCATGACCTTGCACAAGTTTGTAGAAAGGAAGCAAGCAAGAAAGAAAAAGAAATATAATTACACATAATCATAGAATATTGGAACTGTAATATCTCCTTAATCTTAAACATAAGACAATTCAAATAGAGATAATTGCTTTTCTTTAGTCCCATAATTATTTACTAGAGAATTAATGGGATTGGAATCATTGTATGCTGTCAGTTACTATAGCAATCTGTCATGTGGTATGTATTATAGATCTAGAAAACTTAGTATGCAAATATTTTTTCAATCAGGAAAACCAGATGTTTGTATGTCTTGATCTTGTTTGAATTGGTCAATTATCAATTTCTGACTTGATTTTTAAATATAATTTTTAAATTTATTTTCTTGTTTACACCATTCACTTCAATGAGATTCTTGAGTAACAAATTTTCTCCCCGTCACTCCCCTACCCTCAACTCCAAAACAGTGATCCCACTGTAGAGTCCCTCCCCTGATCTGCTGTCTTTTATGCCCTCCTCCAACCCCTCTAACTTTCTGGTAGGGCAGGGAGGGTGTCCCTACCCCAGCCCCTGTATACTTTAATTCCTAGTTGCATGTATTGCAGAGCTTTAAATTCTAGATTCTCTTGGTTCCTCCCTTGTCACCCACCCCCATTGGAAGGACAAGCAATTCAATACGGGCTGTACATGTATAATTGTGCAGGACATTTTCACAGTGAACATATTGTGATAGACTGATCATATGTCCCTCTATGGAATTCTGCTTCCAGGGAGGCAAGTTCTGTCCCCAATTTCTGGGGTTTTCACAGCTGCCAGCGCTATTATGGGGGTGCTGCAGCCCCCACCAGCTTTGACTTGCTGACAGCGTACCCCAGGACCACCACCTTAGACCATGATCTGGATCCAGGCTGCTCAACACAACAGTCCTTGGTCATGATCAATCATCTCAGCCCCCTTGCAATTGTCAGGCCAGGAGCTCTGAAGCAGCACAGTGGAAGCAGTTGCTGCTTACAGCCAATCCTGCCACTTCCTGCTGCTTCCTTGCTCTGGGAGCAGTTCAGCTGAATGATTTTCCTCCCCCAAATTTAGCTTGAAAGCTTGAATTCCACTGATCATTCTCTAAGCTTTATTTTTCCTGGCTTGATAAATGTAGAAATTGCCCCAGGTGCCTCCAATCTGCTCTCCTGTAGACTCAAGCTGTGGCTTCTCCAGATCACCCAGGGGCTTGGCCGTGGTTTTGGGCTGGTCCAGTCTCAGCTCCCAGCCTGCTGTGATGAGTCCCACCTGCTGAGCTGCTTTCAGCAAGAGATGTGTTTTCTGTATTTTTGTGAGTTTGGGAGCCCTAATATTTGTTTAGAATCATATTTTATGGGTATTTAAGTGTGGGAGCTGTGAAACTTTGGTGCTTCTACACTGCCATCTCGAATTTCTGAACTTTTAAGGGCACAAAGTGAATATATGTTTACAATTCTCAAAAAGAACAAAAAATAAATTAGATTTATAAACATTAGCTAGATGCTTTCTCTACACAACCTTTCTTAAAATAATATTTTAATTTATGTCTTTGCTTTTCATATCCCATTCATTTCTGCAAATACTTCCCTTCTCTGCTACTCAATGAGTTTTTTCTTCCAACTCAATTTTAAACAAAGGGTAAGAAGAATTTGACACATACTTGGATTACAAGAACAAGAAAACAGAGGTCCATCAAAATCAGCCAACATATTAGTGATGTTTGACAATATAAATATTGTGCTATAAATTCTAATGTTGGGGAGGGGGAGAGTTTTCTCAACTTTTCCCTGGGGCTAAACTTACTCAATATAATTGCAAATCATTAATTTCTTATGGTTGTTGTTTCCATTTGCATAGTTTTGGTCATTTGATATACTATTTTGCTGGTCTTACTTGCTTTACTCTGAAACAGATTACATAAAATTTTCCAAGATTTTCTGAATTCTTCATATCTGGTAATTCACACAGTGTAGTACTGTTCCTTTATATATATACATACTATAATGTGCTTACCTTTTAAAATCATGCCACAATTATTACATTGTATCTTTGTTATGCCATTGTAAAACATTAGGATTTTCCCCCCAATGTTTGTTATTGCTTATCACCTTAAAATTATTCTTTAAAATGACTTTATGCTTTAATGTAGATGGAAAAATCCTTCATTTTGGTCATCAGTTTCAATGTCTTATAAACAGTCCAATCAATCAGGTATACTGCTTGATGAATATGTCAAATGATAAGCATAGTTATAGCTATTTGAAGGCTGCAGAGTTAGACCCAAGAATTTGAATCTATTCTTTCAAAATCTCTGGTTTGAAATAAACAAGCAGTCAGTGGAATTGTCCTTCTCTGTACAGGTTATTTAAACACCTATACAAAACCATGACACATGGTTTTGATCTATTGAATTATGAAGTGATTAAAGATTTTACAATTATTCCAGGGTTGAATTACGAATGTTCTATTTAAAAATGATTTGAAGTTAACTGATTTGTTGCTTCTGAGTGTCAGGGAATAAGTATATAACAAATGACTGAGATCGTTTTGGTCCATGTCTGCACATTGTGATTGCTTATTGATAAGAAATTTATCACACTAATTTCACTGTCATTTTTACTTAATGTTTCAAGAAAAAGCAACTATTTAAATTGATGCAGTTTCAAGTTAGGGGAAAATAAATAAATCTTAGGAAAAAAAAGAAATCAGAATTTGGGAAAGCAATGATTGGAATACTCAATGAGAATGTAAATACTAGTAATATTTTTCTTCTATATAATGATTTTCATTACCACTAGATATATTACCAATAAATATTGTTTTAGAATAAACAGTGAAGGCAGTAATTAAATTAATTATTTTATTTATTAAATACATTTAACAATTTGGTAAAACAAATAATTGCTTTTGTTTTCCACGAATGTTAAAAAATCACATATTTTACCTCATATGTATAGTAATGTCTAATAAACTTATTTATTATGTTGTCCATATAAATTTGTTCCTTTCTTTTAAAGCTCATGTTGCACTATTATTATAGTCTTATGATTCAGTTTGGGGCTATTTCAGACCTTTGTGACCAAATAATAATATTTGTGTTTATACTTTAGCAACAAGAGCAAAACGGCATAGTGGAGAATGCTTTATTCAGTTTTTGGAGATTCTATAATCCTTCTTCTGCCACTTATTAGCAATAGGAACTTGGATACAATGCTCCATAACTTTACACTTCATGATTTTTTTTAATCTGCAAAAAGAATATATTCAACTAGGTTATATCAAAGGTCACTTCAAGATCTAAATTTCTTATTCTGTGATCTTAAATATTAGTAAGGAACAAGAATTAATTCATTTAGATTGTCAGTCATCATATTTGAGTACATCATTAAAATATTTATTTTAAAAATATTATTGTAGGCCATCTGGGGCCTACAATGAAGGCTAAGGCATACAACCTGCCCTTGGCTAACTTGCAGCTTAGTAGGATTCTTTTGCCATATGATGAATAGGAAACATCGTAGAAACATAAAAAACCACTGTTCATAAATTCAAAAAGTGTTTCAATTTCTTCTATTACTACCCTACTCATAGATCAATTAATAGTAACTCATGGAACCACAGATTCTCAAAGTTGAAAGAGAATTCAGAAGTCATCTTCTGAATTATAAATAAGAATCCTAAGAATAAGAATATATGAATAAGAATCCTAGTTGTGTCATCTAAATTTACAATATCATTATAGTTTGACATTGCTTTACTGAGAAATATCAGAAGGAAGAACATAAGAAAAGGCACAAAGGTAGGAAAATCACGAGACATTTTGATGGAATGAAAATTTATCTATTTGGTTAGAGCTTTTGATGCATTAATAAGAATAATACAAAATATGTCTGGAAGGATGGTAGAATATTAATAAATATAATTTTAAAATGCTTGGGATTTCTTACTTAATGGAGAATAACAAAACATTTTCTTCTTGGTGGGTGTGATATATTCAATTATGCATTTATGAAGGCTGATATGGTGCTGAAGGGTAGAGAAAAAGAGAGGAGAAAGACAGGGAGATTATTGAGAAGAAAATTATTGAAAAAGTTCATGGAAAACATAATGATGTCTTGAATAATGCTGGTAGGAGTGAGTATGGAAAATAAAATCAGTAGATTTCAGTACTATTTTAAATCTAGAATATAATAGATTTAATGAGTAATTTAATTTAAAATGATGGAAACAGGGTGATAAATTATTTATGTATAGCCAATTATAATATGCTGGAATGAAGTGAATAGGACTGTGTAACTAACATACTTAATTTCTGAGAGGGGCTTGTTTCCTGACCCTCAATAGCAATGAGGCCATTAACTTCAAGTCATTTATTTTATTAAAGAATTGTAGCCTACATGATTGACAAGATAAACTTATACAATCAAATATATTAATTAGAAATTAAAGTTGATATCACAACTACCACATGAAGCATGTGCTATTATAGAGATGGTGAGGTCTTATTTTAACAGGAAGTACTAATTAAAAAGAGCATGCTGTCATCAGAAACAACTCAAAGAAGGCCATCTCATATTATTTTTGAGAAGGGTTAATGGACTAGTATATCAGGAAATGCTATTAAAAGTAGTTTCCCTGTGTTTTTGGAAAACAATTAAATAAATCATGCTATTACCCTGGAAAATACAAAGTGATGTGGGATAAATAACAGTTAGTTGAGTTTGGAATGTGTTAAGAGCCTAGACCCAAAGAATGATATCTAACAGTTATATTTTAAATAAAATCACAAGTAGAGTACATACATACATACATATCACTAATTCAGAATACTGGTCTGCGTCTAATAAAATGATTTTCAAGATCAATAATTCTATAGTCACATATTTTGGGTAAAATTCAACTCCACAAGCAATGGGGAAAACATCATCAGAAAAGAGTTTCTATGAAAGAATTCAGAGGCCTCAGTGGATAGTAAGCTCAACAGTGTTTGTTACATATACTATGTTAAATGATGAGTATAAAGCTTCAAAATTCAATAGGCTCTGCCCTAATGGTAGTTACATTTTAATGGAGTAGACATCAATGCACATATGAGTAAAAACAGAATATATAAAAATGAAAGGAATTGTAGAAAAGAAGAACAATAGGAGCTAGAGTACAATTTGGTGTTGACTGCACCCAAACAGACAGGGCTTGAACAGCTGCTGCTGCTGTTTCCAGAGCTCTGGGCCCATAGATGGTGGGGGATAGAATAGCTGATATAAACCACTGAAGCCTGGAAGTGTACACTAACCCACCATCTACCCCCAATGAAAGCAGAATCCTGCCTTGACAGGGACTTAGAAAGTCAAGTACTTGGCTGGAAAGATGAGAAAACAGAGTAAAAAACTGAGACTGTGGTATCTTACTTTGGTGACAAAGAGGATCAAAGCGTACAACCAGAAGAAGACAATGAAGTACAAACTTCTACAACAAATGCCTACAAGAAAAAAAATGAATTGTTCACAGGCCTTGGAAGAGCTCAAAAAGGATTTTGAAAATCAAATTAGAGAAGTAGATGAAAACTTCAGAAGAGAAATGGGAATGATACAAGAAAATAATGAAAATAATGAAAAATGTGTGAGCAGCTACTTAAAAGAGACCCCAAGAAATACTGAAGAAAATAACAGCTTAACAAATATACTAACCCAAATGGCAAAAGAGGTCCAAAAAGTCAATGAGAATAATAGTTTAAAAAGCAGAATTGGTCAAAGAGAAAAGGAGGTCCAAAAGTTCGTTGAAGAAAATAATACCTTAAGAAGTAGAATGGAGTAAATGAAGCTAATGACTTTATGAGAAATCATGAAATTATAAAACAGAACCAAAGAATGAAAAAAAAGGAAGACAATGTGAAACATCTCATTCAATAAATCACTGATGTGGAAAATAGTTCCAAGAGAGATAATTAAAAATTATTGAAGTACCTGAAAGCTATGATAAAAAAGAGCCTACACACCATATTTCAAGAAATTATCAGGGGAAACTGCCCTGAAATTCTAGAACCAGAGGGTGAAACAGAAATTGAAATAATCTATTGATCACCTCTTGAAAGAGATGTCAAAAGGAAAACTAGAAATATTGTAGTAAAATTCCAGAGTCCCCAGGTCAAGAAGAAAATATTGCAAGCATCCATAAATAAACAATTTGAGTATTGTCGAAACACAAACAGGATAACACAAGATCTGGAAGGTTTTACATTAAGAGATCAGAGGTCTTGGAATATGATATTCTGTAGGTCAGAGGAGCTAGGATTTAAAGCAAAAATCACCTACCCAGTAAAACTGAATATAATACTTCAGAGGGAAATGTGTGTGTATACAAATGTATGTATGTATGTATGTATGTATGTATGTATGTATGTATGTATGTGTGTGTATTCAATGAAATAGAGGCATTTTAAGCATTCTTGCTGAAAAGACCAGAGCTGAATAGAAAATTTGACTTTCAAATACAAGAAGCAAGGCAAACATAAAATGGTAAACAGGCAAGGGAAATCATTACAGGCTTTTTAAAGTAGAACTGTTTACATTCCTACATAAAAAGATGTTCTTTGTAACTCATAAGACCTTCCTCAGTATTGGGGTAGTTGGAGAAAATGGATAGATAGATAGATAGATAGATAGATAGATAGATAGATAGATAGATAGATAGATAGATAGATGATAGACAGACAGATGCATACATACATACATATATATACATATACATATACATATATACACATACATATACATACACATAGGAATACATATACATACATACATTCTTAGATCCATAGGTTGATAGATAATTTGTACAGGGTGAGTTGAATATGAAGGGATGATATCTAAAAAATAAAATTAAAGATTGAGAGAGAAATATATTGGGAACAGGAGAAAGAGAGATAGAATGGGGTAAATTATCTTTTGTAAAAGAAGCAAGACAAGAGTTTCATAATGGAGTGGAAGAGGGGAAAGGTAAGAGGGAAAGAGTGAACCTTACTCTCATTGGATTTGACTTAAGGAGGGAATAACATACACACTCAATTGGTGTATCAGCAATGCAGCATTCACAATGCCAACAGTAACTATAAGTATGCTGCTATGGCTATTAATCACAAAATGTAACAGGCTATCTACATGAGAACTATAGTCAGAGCTTTTAATCAAGTACCAGAAGCCTGAGTCCCAAAACCAGAAAGTCAAAGCCAACACAGTAGTTATGAAGTTGGCACATATAGTTAAAGTAGTAAATACCCACATTCTCAAGCCTTCAAAACAGGACAGGTGACCTCAGGCAAAGATCCACCTCTCCTCACTTATGGCAACTGCTCAGTGTCCAGGCAGCTTGCTTCCAGCAGCTATGGCCCCTCCACAGTTCTCATCCCTGGAAGTCCTCAGCAAGAGTCCTTAGCAGAGATTCTGAATGGCTCAAAGAAAAAGGAATTTGCTCTGCTGCCGCTGCTTCCAGTCACAGGCACAGATGGTAGCTTTGTTCCAGCGTTCTCTTGCTCCACGGCTTCCTGCTACATCAGAAAGTTCAAGGGGCATGGAAGATCTTCAAATCTCAGTATCATTACAATTGGGTATCTTGTCCTACAAAAAAATAAGGATGAAGAGGATAGGTGGGGGTGAGTGGAGGATGATAGAAGGGAGGGCGGATTGTGTAGGAGGTGGTCAGAAACAAACATTTTTCAAAAGGGGCAGGGTCAAAGGAGAAAATAGAATAAGTAGGGGAGCAAGATAGAATGGAGTGAAATACCTTTCACAACATGACTATTATTGAAGTGTGTTGCATAACTCTATATATCTAACCTATATTGGATTGCCTGCCTTCTCAAAGAGATTTGGTATGGAAGGCAAAGGGAGAGAATTTGGAACTCAAAATTTAAAATTGCTTTTACGTGTAACTGGAAAATAAGATATATATAGGCAAGGGGGTATAGAAATCTATCTTGGCCTACAGGAAAATGGAAGGGAAGGGGATAAGGCAGGGAGGACAAAAGGCAAGCAGAGTAAGGGAAGGGGTAATTAGAATGCATGTCATCTTGGGGAGGGGGAAGTGAGAGATGGAAATACAATTTGAAACTCAAAATCATGTGGAAATATATGTTGAAAACTAAAAATTAATTAATTAATAAAGGCACACATGCACACACCAACACAATATAATATCCCAAATTGGAACTGACCAGGGCAGAGTTCATCAAAAAATTTTTCTTTTTTTGTTCCTTATGTTTTTATCTTTGCTACCTTATAGTTTTGGTAGTGGATTTATTCTGTTTAGATTTCCTTTATCAATTGAATCTCCTGAGAATATTTCAGATTGCAAGTATATGTGCCTGTTGCTATCAACGTTGATAAACTTTTCAATTATTTCTTCCATCAAGTCACTGGTAAAAATGGTGGACAGAAAATGATCAAATCCAGAAATATATGGTACAATAATAGAGGTTGATCTCATGCTTCTATGACACAATTCTGTTAATTTCTATTGCTTTGGGGTCTATTTATTCAACAGAGTTTGAATTCATCAAAATGTGTTATTATTTGCTCCACATCTTTTTTTGTGAAATTTGGGAAAAGACTTTAAGTACAATTGCCGAAAAGCAGGCATATAAAATGAGATAGAATATATAAATTTCTTTCAACCTAATGTAATATTAAATGTTAGCTTTTGGTAGCAATTATATTGTTTATTTTGGTGGCTGCTCATTTGTTGTTATTGCTATATCTAACAATGATGCAATAATTTCCAAAACAAAAATAAAGTGAATTTATTCTAGAAAATTATTCCTGATGAACTCATCATGCCTCTTAGAAGTCCTTAATTTTTATTCTAAGTACTCACCAATCACCCTTTTAATAATACTTTCTGAATTCTCAAGCATTGTTACTAATCTCTCCTAAAGTTTGAATAATTTTCAATAAACATGTCAACTCCTATGGCATCTCCTCTTTTTTCTATTATTATTCAAGGAGTTGGGGGCAATTACATACACACCTTTGGAATTTTAACATAATATTAACCCAGGTGTGGTACTTTAATCTCATTTAGGACAATTAGGTACTCGCTATCTTTTTACTTTTCTTGCTCTTCAATTCTCTTTAACCACTCTGTCTTCTAACCCCCAAGTAAATATGTATATGTATAAGTATTCATATGTGCATGCATATATGTTTAGCTTTAAAAGAAAAAAATAGGATAAATAAATCATCCATTTATTAAGCACCTACTGTGTACTAGCCATTCTAGGTACTGAGAACACCATAAAAAAGGCAAATATTCTCTATAATCAAGGAATTCAGATTCCATCGGGGAAGATATCATGCAAAATCAGAGGTTTGCATAAAATAAAAATAAGATATATTTAGGCAATGCTAGCAGTAACAGGAAAAGTTACATAAAAAAGGTGATTGAACTGAGTCATTTTACTCTGAGAAATCTTATTAATAGCAGAAGTATTGGGTGACTGTATTCCTGTTATGGGAACTAGCCAATGAAAATATATGAAGTTGGAAAATGGAGTGTTAGGGCTGAGGAACAGTAAGAAGAAGATTAGTATTTTGTTTTCTTTTTTTTTTTTTTACCAGTTTGCATTGTTTTTCCTTTCCTCTAAGTAACAGGTTCATC
>JAQQSW010004151.1:0-14510 GCA_028646575.1 Pseudocheirus occidentalis
TTCTTTTTTGGTCATGGGTTTCAGGTAGACCAATAATTTTCAAATTGTCTCTCCTGGATCTGTTTTTCAGGTCAGTGGTTTTTTCAAGGAGATATTTCACATTGCTTTCTATTTTTTTGTTTCTTTGTAACTGTTTAATAGTATCTTGGTTTCTCATAAAGTCATTAGCTTCTACTTGCTCCACTCTAATTCTGAAGGAATTATTCTCTTTAGAATGCTTTTGAGATTCTTTTTCCATCTGGGAAATTCGGCTTTTAAGGCTTTCTTCTCCTCATTGGTTTTCTGGGCCTGTTTTGCCATTTGAGTTAATCTATTCTTTAAAGTGTTGTTTTCTTCAGCCAGGTTGTTGACTCTCCAAGATTTTCTCGCATCATTCTCATTTCTCATCCCAATTTTTCCTGCACTCCTCTTATTTGGTTTTCAAAGTCCTTTTTCAGTTGATGTATAGCTTCTAGGCATTCTTCTAGTGTCTTGGAAGCATTTGGTGTGGGAGTTCTGACTGGGTCTTCCATGATTTAATCCTTTGTTTCCACAAAAAAGGGTCCTAGAGTTCTATTGCTGTTAGTATTTTGCTTCCTTTTCCTCATGTTTGCCAGTCAATTAATTGGTTGTTTTTGTTTGTTTGTTTGTTTTAGTTCTGTGAAACTCTGCTTCCAGGGGGGAAAGCTCTGTTCCAAATCACTGCGGTTTTCCCAGGTGCCGGAGCTATTAGGGGGGGTGTTGCAGCGTTCCCCCCCAGCTTTGGCTTGCTAAAAGTGCACCACAGGACCACCATCAAAGGCCAGGATGCGGATCCAGGCTGCTCAATGCAAGAGCACTTGGCCCTGGTCAATCAATTCTGTACACCTGTGGAGTCTGCAGGCCAGGGGCTCTGAAGCAGCCCAGTGGGGGCCACTGCTGGTTCCAGCCGTTCCCTTCCCCCACTGCTTCCTTGCCCCAGTGGCAGATTGCTTTTCCTCCCCCAAATTCAGTTTCAAAGTTTCACTTTCACTTTCACTTACCGTCTCTAATACTGGTTTGCTTTGTGTGAAGATTCCCTCAGGTGTGGTAGATCTTCTCTGAAGTAGACTCAAGCTGTGGCTTGGGAGGCTTGGCTCCCCCTGGTTGCCCTGGGGCCTGGCCTGGCCTGGCTGCGGTTTGGGGCTGGGCTGGTCTCTGTTCTAGGCCTTTGGGCCTGCTGGACCAGCCTCCCCCCTTCCCTCCATCCTGGGCCTGGACGCTGTCTCATCTTCAGGTTGGGCCTGCCTCGGCTCCTGGCCTGCCCCGATGAGCCCCTGCTGCCAAGCTGCCTTCAGCAACAGATGTGTTTTCTGTATTTTTGTGAGTGTGAGAGTCCTACTCTTTGTCTGGCCTCATATTTTATGGGTGTTTAAGGTGGTTATGTAGGAACTGCGGGGCCTTGCTGCTTCTACGCCGCCATCTTGGCTCAATTCCCCCCCCTCAAGTTACACTATATTTTGATTTTTTTCTGTTCTGTCAATGTTTTTGCCTTAATTTATCACTGAATAAAACAGAGTTGCTATGCTGGTATTCTGAACCCTGGAAGTTGCCTTTGCTTGGCATCACACAAGGGAATGATTTTCAAAGTCATTCCAGAAAAATAAATTCTATAAACAATGTTTTCTGCAGTGAAATATGAACTTAAACGAAGTTGGATAAGCTTTCTGAGAAGTTCTTGATATCATAAGTGATTTATTTATCCACCTTTACTTGTCAAGTAAATGGTCTGCATCTTATTGATGTCTGTCCTACTTGTTAAGAACTAGCTTAGTATAAGCTTCTGTTCTGGTGGATTCAAAATGAATACAAGAATAGTATGAAGATTTAGTAAGCATATGTTGTAATCTGCATGTATGTCACTTAACCCTTCTGTTTTGTGCATTGCAAATTCACTGCTGCCTTTGACCACGTGATGGTTCATTGCCAAAAGATCTTGTCGTCCAGGTAACACAGAGGAAAAAGAAAACAAACAAAAAAAAGGAGTGATTTCTTAATTATCCCCTGCCTTCAGTTGTCTGGAGTCAAAATTTCGGGTGTGAAGTGCTGAAGTGTCATTGTGAGGAAATGGTAGAAATCAATTAAAAAGAGACACAATTTCCTGCTTAATCTCTTTTCCTTTGATTCTATAGATGGCATATAACTCTAGGAATTCTATTAGACTTCAAGGGTTAGTGAAGCCATTTTCTTTTTCTTTTTTTTTCTTTTTTTGGCGTGGCAATTGGGATTAAGTGACTTGCCTAAAGTCACATGGCTAGTAAGCATTAAGTAGCTTAGGCTGGATTTGAACTCAGGTCCTCCTGACTGCAGGGCCACTGCTCTATTCCTTGTGCCACCTTTAGCTCACTCATTTGAGGCCATTTTTACCTTGTGGTCATAGCAAAGTCTCCCACATGAGATCTATTGTAGAGGAACTTCATTAGGCTAGCTTGTACCAGATACCTTAGCTACTTTTGTTACTTTGTTTTGTTACCTTGAATTATTAAGCATCATTTCTGAAGCTGTCATGTGTCTGAAAGTGACATGGTTGTGAAAGTGAGTTTGAAAGTTATAGATCATTTACTGAAACTGACTAATGGATTATTTCTTTATTAGAGAAGATGACCATCAAGAGAAGAAGCTCAATCCCAAGTCATGATTTTCCAGAAAAATATGAACTTTGAATGGGACAACACAGAGCCAAAGTGAAATGTTATATACATAATCAATACTCCTAGAACCTACTTTAAGGGTTTTGGTGTTTTCTTTTTTTTTTTTGAGGCTTAAAATATATCCCAACAGATGATAATAATAGTTGTTACTGAATCCTTTAGAACTGTTGAATTCTATCAATGTAAATTATGAATATTCTAAATTTAGAATTTCTTTTGTATTAAGAAATGCAATTTTGGTTCTCGACTTTCTTCATATTATGTACGGAGTACAGATGAATACCCTCCTACTTAAGAGGGGTTTTGCCATTAGCCAAAACCTTAACTATAAGTAATTTTCTGAAGATTTTGGGTGGAGTGGGATAAGAAGCCAACAAGTTTGAGAAAAGGAATTCTAGACTAATTTTTACTATTGCCTCAGATGTCCCCAAAAGGAAATCAGATGAAAGATGTGAGTGGGTCAAAAGCAAGGTGCACTTTAGTAAAGAAAAAAGAGGATGTAAAAAGAGAGCTCTAACTGAAGAAGTTACTTATAAAAAGGGTTAGGGGTGCTCTGGAGACCCCAAAATACCAACACACCAGGTCCTGCTGAATTGGACTGAAGTTTTCTCAGTGAAAGAAAAACAAAGTTTGCTGAAAGTTCATTAAAAGTTCACCATATTGGGTAGACTCTTAAGGAACCTAGGTATCTGTGATACTTGCATTGGGCAAGAAGGCTCTGGCAAGTCTGACAGGCAGCAAGCCTGTGGTATGTGCATCTATGGCTAGGTCATTCTATGGAGCTCTTACAGAACTAAGTCTGTACTAAATCATTCTATGGTACTCTGACCTTTATGGACAGAAAGATTGTGGGAAGAATCTAGGGGTCGTCTAGAGGACGAGTTTGGGGAGGGTTTTCAAGAGTCAGATGAGGTCAGACTCCATTGATGAGTGACTAAGTGTGGGAAGTTGCTGGAGGCTACCTGAAGACCACAGATAATGGTGGGCTAAGTCATTTCAAGGATGGGACAGGAGGATCAAGGGCAGGAAATTGTTGGACGCTACCTGGAGCTGACAGACAATGGTGGGTCAAGCCAGTTCAAAGGTGGAACAAGAGGATCAAAGGTGGGAAACTTGGAACAAAGGAGGGCTAAAGACTTGGGCAGAGAACCACAACTTAAGGCCCATGTCCTCAGACAAATGCCTTCCATGGGAAGATTCAAGGAGAGGTCAAGGGACTCCCAGAGCTTGTACCTCAAAGATTCAAGGAGTGATCAAGGGGGCTCCCAGATCCTGTACCTCATTATAACCCTCTAGGGGAGACAGTTGAAATTAATGTTCAAATACACTGTTGTGATCTAAAGAAGAAAGGATCCTCAACCTTTATGACAGAACTAATGTAATGAAAATTATAAAATTTCTATGATATTAAATAGATCACAGGCTAAAATTTTAATTTATGACAAAATTTTTCTTATGAAAAAATAAAATAACAAGAAGGGAGTCTTCAACATATTGAACAGATTCTCTTTAATCACATTTGAAGTTTAAGTGATGTCATTTATTTTCAGATATTTATTTATGTTCTTTTCCTCTCTACCCAGTCAATTTTCTCCAATTAAAAAAAATAAACACTATATTTCAGCTTGATGCAAGGAAATGTCAACCATATATGATAGCATGTGTATCATTGCATGTGCATACACAAACATACAAAATTCCAAATGGATATGATTTTCCATTACAATCAGAGAATACAAAAGTTAATTTATTTCTCAATAATAATTAGAGGAAGAATTAAGATCTAGGTAGGATACAGAGCTGTAATGGGATTCGAGGATATTCCCTGCCCACTTTGGGCCAAATGTAATCACATGGAAACTATGATGAGAGGAATTTGCTGAAAGGTGAAGCAAAGACTACAGGAAGTTGGGAGGCAGAGCAGTTAGAACTGGAGGTAGGAGAGGATGTACCTAACAGGACAGCAAGGCTTGCGAGTGTTGGTTTGCCTCCTTCTGTGACAGGCTTGTGGGATTTTTTTGTTTTGTTTTGTTTTGTTTTGTTTTTTTGTGGAAAGGTTAAAGGATGGTGTGGCTCCCTGTTGAATAATGGTGTATTAGCTTCTTAGTTGCTATGGTGGATTCTGCTTTCTGGTTTGGCAATTTGGTTTTCTGGTGCCTAAATAAATGTTTTGCTTTTTTCTTATATGTAGAGGATCTGTTATGCTTTGTGATGTAGAACTATGCCAGCAAATTTATAGTCACCAGTGGCATTGTGAATATTGTGTTAGTGCTACAAGAGGCAATTGTAGAAGTCAAAATATATTATTTCAATTACATAAACATTTTTAAAAGTTTCTGTTTAAATGATAACATGCAGTTAAATTATGAAGAAACATTTATATTAGGAAAACAACTTTATATCAAGCAAATATGTCAAAACTATGCCATCCCAAATCTATAGCTAATAGATACAAATCTATAGGACTTCTGACAAATCCCAAATGTGAGAGTGATCTAATAATTTTTCTAAAGCTTTCCCTAAGAAGATCAATAATTTTCATAATTGTAGAGATACCACCAAATCTCTAACAGTCAAAGTAATGAAAAATTAAAGAAGTTCTGAAGTATTTTACCATATCCATCAAATCTGTAATGATGGCAAAATACTCGGGAAAAATAAGCAGTTTTTGGAAGGGGAAAATTATGGAATTACAAGTACAATTAGGACATTACTATTAAAGTTGTGAATTGGGCTTCTTCCCGACGGTTAGTGCTGTGAGTATGGAGTGTGTGCTCCGTGGCTGGAACACACATTTATGATTAAAAAATACAAAAAGATATTTTTAAGAACCCACAAAAAATCATTTTAAAAAATCCGCTTTTCCCCTGCCCGAGACTTTTATTTTTTTCCTCGTTTATAAAATAACCTGGTGAAGCAGCCGCCCGCGGCCCCGCAGCAGCTCCGAGAAGGAAGGAAGAGAGAGGCCTTCCCCATCGCCAGGACCACAGCCACCTCCAGAGCCAGCCCCTGAGCAGCACCGGTAGCCGATGGCTGATTGTACCCTTTCCATGGCCGTTAAGTAGTTTTTGATTCCAGTTGATTTTTGTCCCTTTGCTCTTGCCCTCTCTCCCCTCCCCCCAGTACCCCGCTCCCTTCCCCCCACCCTCTGCTCCAGACTCTGGCCCTCCATACTCCCCTACCTCTTCCCACCGAAAGTTGGCAGCTTGTGGCCCTTCCAACAGTAGCGTCGAGATGAAGCCCAGCCCCACCCCCCCCCAGGCACCCGATGGCCTCGTTCTACCTGGGGGATCTGCACCCCAATGTGACCGAGGTGATGCTCTATGAGAAGTTCAGCCCGGCCCATTCTCTCCATCTGTGTCTGCAGGGACATGATCACCCGCCACTCAGTGGGCTACCCCTATGTCAACTTCCAGCAGCCAGCTAACACAGAATGGGCATTAGATACATTGAATTTTAATGTCATTAAGGGAAAGCCAATGTGTCTCGTGGTCTCAACACGATCCATCACTACATAAAAGTCGTGTGGGCAATATATTCTCAAATAATTTGAATAAATCCATTGATAATAAAGCATTGTATGATACATTTTCTGCTTTTGGAAACCTCCTTTCTTGTAAGGTGGTATGCGATGAAAATGGGTCAAAGGGCTATGGATTTGTACACTTTGAAACTCAAGAAGCTGCTGAAAGAGCTATTGAAAAAAAGTGAATGGAATGCTTCTTAATGATAGAAGCATCTTTGTTGGTCTATTTAAATCCCGTAAAAAAAAGAGAAGCAGAACTTGGAACTAGAGCAAAAGAATTCACCAATGTTTACAACAAAAATTTTGGTGAAGACATGGGTGATGAAAGACTGAAGGAGCTCTTTGGCAAGTTTGGACGTGCTTTAATAATGACTGATGAAAGTGGAAAGTAGAAAATCCAAAGGTTTTGGCTTTGTGACTTTTGAAAGACATGAAGATGCACAAAAAGCTGTAGATGAGATGAAGGGAAAAGAACTGAATGGAAGACAAATTTATGTTGGCGGAGCTCAGAAAAAAGTGGAAAGACAGACCTAACTCAAGAGCAAATTTGAACAAATGAAGGATCACCAGATACTAGGCTGTTAACCTGTGTGTGAAAAATCTTGATGATGGTATTGATGATGAGCGTCTTGCAAAAGAGTTCTTACCATTTGGTACAATCACTAGTGCAAAGGTGATGATGGAAGGTGGCCGCAGCAAAGGGTGTGGGTTTGTATGTTTCTCATCGCCAGAAGAAGCCACCAAAGCAGTCACAGAAATGAATGGCAGGATTGTTGCCACTAAGCCATTGTATGTAGCTTTAGCCCAGCACAAAGAGGAGCGGCAGGCTCACCTCATAAACCAGTAGATGCAGAGAATGGCTAGCATTTGAGCTGTGCCCAACCCTGTAATCAATCCGTATCAGCCTCTTTCAGGTTGCTTCATGGCAGCTATTCCTCAGACTCAGAACCATGCTACATACTATCCTGCTACCAAAATGCTCAACTTAGACCAAGTCCTCCCTGGACTACTCAGGGTGCCAGACCTCATCCATTCCAGAACATGCCCAGTGCTATCCGCCCAGCATCTCCTAGGACACCATTTAGTACAATCAAATCAGCCTCTTCACAGGCTCCACAAGTCTTGTCAACACAGCGTGTTGCAAACACATCAGCTCAGATAATGGGTCCATGTCCTGCAGCAGCTGCTGCTGCAGCCACTCCTGCTGTTCTCACAATTCCACAGTATAAGTATGCTGCAGGTGTTTGCAATGCTCACCAGCATCTTAAAGCACAACCACAGGGTACCATGCAGCAGCCGGCTGTTCATGTGCAGGGTCAGGAACCTTTAACTGCTTCCATGTTGGCATCTACCCTTCCTCAAGAGTAAAAGCAGATGTTGGGTGAAAGGCTGTTTCCACGTATTCAGGCCATGCACCCTACCCTTGCTGGTAAGATCACTGGCATGTTGCTAGAAATTGACAATTCTGAGCTTCTTCATATATATACTTGAGTCTCCTGAATCTCTTCCCTCTAAGGCTGATGAAGCTGTAACCATATTGCAAGCTCACTAAGCTAAAGAAGCTGCCCGGAAAGCAGTTAACAGTGCCACTGGTGTTCCAACTGTTTAAAAGAAAAGATCAGGGACTACAAAATGGAAACTCTTCTTCACCAAAGAAAAATATCTAAACATCAAAAAACTTAAATATTGTGAAAAAACATTTGCAAAATATAAAATTAAGTTTAAAAATTAAAGGAAACTTTGAACCTGATGTACTGAGCAAATGCCAGGTCTAGCAAACTTAATGCTAGTCCTAGATTACTTATTCATATAAAAACAAAAAAACAAACAAAAATAAAAACACAAAATAGTAAAACACAAAAAACAAATTAATGTTTTATAGACCCGGAAGGAAAAGAATTTTCAGCACAGTGCAAAATTTAAAGCATCCCTTTCTTTAATTTTCTAATTCTTTACTGTGGAAAAGCTCAGAATATCACCACTGTTTTAGATAACAGAATTGATAGCTGAGTAAGGAAACATAATTTGGATTATAAAATTCTTTCTTAGTAAAAATTCCTTAAACAGTGAAAAAAATAAAGTTGTGAATTTGTTCAACCATTCTGGAAAACATTTTGGATTTATCTGAGATAAGCTATAAATGATTTATTACTATGACCTAGTTGTCTCAGCACTTGGCTTGTAGACCAAGGAGACCAATGACAGAAAGAAAGATCCTATACGAATCAAAATACCCAGTATAATTTGAAGCAGCAAAAATCCGCAGCAAATCATTTGTCAAATAACTGTAGAATGCCTGAATATCATAAGATTAAAAAATGCACATAATGATCACTAAAATGTAAGTGAAGAAAAATCTAAAAGGTAATTGGATTCACGTCAAATGCAATGGACAATTTGCTTCCCAGTTGACTGGGGTTAAAGTAATCTTCCTTTCTGTTAAGTGGTTAACTGTAAGCACAAAAGTTAAAGGTACTATCTCTCAATCACTTTATTTCACTCTGTCCACTAATAACTCTATTTAGCTTTTCTAAAATATTTGAACTTTGCGGGAACTGGGAAGAGAAATAACAGAGAGGGTGCACATTGGAAAATTAGTGATGTCAAAAAAAATACAACAGCTTTAAATCTACAGGAGGGGAAATCAACAGGACAGAAAGATTAAGAATTATGAAGACTTTAAAAAGTATTTCATTTGGTATTTCATTATAGTATTACATCTATTTCATTACAGATGATGGCAATACCTCTTTTAGTAGTGTGGTGGTGATAGACGTAAAGTTTGATGGGTTGAGATTGATTCAACAGAAAGACAATGAAAGCAAATACTTTTTCCAGATATTTGTTGGTGAAGGAGAATAAATACATTGGCTAACTGTTTGAGAGGATAGGAGGATTGAGCATTTTTGTTATCAGAAATAAGTACAGGATATGAACAGATAACCAGACCTTTGGAGGGGACTTCCTTGTAAAGGAACTCCATCTATTAATACAAATTAAAACTTTGCTTACCTCTTATATTCTACAGAGAACTGTATAGAACACGGATAGGTTGAAGAATTTGTCGGGAGTCAGCTAATATGGGTTAGAGGTCGGGCTTGAACCTACATCTACTGCTTTGGGGCTGTCTCTTTATCCACTCTACCATGCTTCCTCTGTATGACTGTTACCATTATTGTTATTATTATTATTATTGCAATAGTAAAATGTGTTTGTCACCCAAGAGATGTTGAGTCAAGTAGTGTGACTTGATTAAGGACAGAATTTACTTGAAATAACTACTATAGATATTGTGACAAAGGACCAAGAAAAGACAGATTTTGATTTCTCTTTAATTCATTTGTATATGTTATAACACTGAGGATCCAGCTGAAACCACATATTTGTCTTAGTTCCAGGTAATATGTTTGTGCTATTTCTATCTAGAAGCATTTGGCATATAGTTGAAAATACATTAAATCTTTGCACATGAATCAAAAAGCATTTTATGCATATTGGATTCACCCTGGAATATCAAAGAGATGCAGCCAAAGTTAAAATAGTCAATGTTTTCTAGGAAAAACAAATTGCTTTAAAGACTGCATCAGTGATTGTTAAAATAACTACATTACCATGTTGTGCCTATCAGCATGTGAGCACAAAATAATGTGAATTTGGGAAATTATAAGTATTTCTTCTCAGTTGGCCACATACACATTCATGTCTATGTGAATTTCTGCATATTTATTATGTGAAGAAATATATTCATGAGATGCTATAAACAGGTTATAGAGGGAAATTAACATAATGAAGAGATTGCTGTACCAGATCAGGAAGATCCCACCTCTAACACTAGATGTGTGGTCATAGGTAATTTATTTGAACTTTCTTAGCCTCAAACAACTTTCTAAGACATTTTTACTCTGGAACAGAAGGAATATGATCTCATTTCATTGAGGGAATTCCCACAGTATTAAAATCATAGAGCTATGATATATTGGCACGTAAAAGGATGGGCTTCAAAAAAAATGTGACCATTTTGCCAGTTAATTCTTTCTTAGTATCCAGTCCTGTTGTGTGGATCTATTGTACGATTTATATCCTTAAGCCTAGAGATAGGCAGGTGACTGTAGAAATAACCTTCAGTTTGGACTCCAAGCCTCAGACACTTACTAGCTATATGATACTGAGGAAATAACTTAAGATCTATTTGTTCCAATTTCCTCAAGAGTAAGATGAGGCTAATAGTACCTTCCTCCCAGGGTTGTTGTGAGGAAGAAACATGAGAACTTGTACAACACTTAATTTAGCACCATGGCTGGCAGTAATTTTGTTTAATTCTTACTACTCATTTCCTTGTTCTGCCCTTTTCTTTCCCCCAAATTCACCATTTGCAATACACATGAGGTAGAGAGAGAGATAGACACAGACACAGACACAGAGAGAGATGCAACAAGAGCCCTAGAAATCAGAAACTAGCATGGTTTTCTCTGCTCTGCCTTTTTTAATTTTTAAGATTAATTTATTCTGTGCCCATTAATATTTTAAAAGAATAATATGATTATTAACATCTCCAATAAATGAAATACTTTATTAGGTCAGGCTTACCCTCTATTATGTTATCAAAATTTGATCTTTTAGCCTTTCCCTCTTCTTCCCTCCAGAAAACTTTCTTTTTGTCATTCTCATTATGAACTTTTGGTCATTTAATTTCTTGTTCTTTCCTTGGTTCCAATTCCCTAATTTATACTCTGACTTAATTTTTTTCTCTTTCACCCTCTTCACCCTATAGTAGTTAGTCATTTCAACAAAATCTCCTTTATGGTTCATTCTTTTCGCCTTAAAAACTAATTTAAGTCACCCCAAATATCTGCCTTTTCTGCTTCTACATGCAAGATCATACGTACTGCTCAAGAAAGTAGTTATATTGCTGATTGGATCCATTACAAACACTTATCATTCAATCTCAGCTGCCCTTTAGTACTGAATGTCAAAAGCATTTGTTCATTTATAAATGACTTGACATCACACTATCAGTTCTTAAAGTGAATATTTTCAAACTTCTTTTATCTTCTTAGAAGTCCAGCTTAAATCCATAGCCATCTTACTGGCCTTATATTCTACTATAATCTCTCTATTGATTCTTTTCTCCTTTTCTCCAAATTTGCCTGGGTGTCACCATGGCAAAATAAAAATACAGAATCAAATAGACAACCTTTAACAACAACCACAATAACAATAACTACAACAGTAACACATTGTGTTGTTTTTTTATCTTTCCTCTTCTGATAGCTAATTTCTTCTGGAAATGGAACTTTGCATTCACTATCTCCATTATATCAAGCAGATACCAGTTTTTGCAAAATGACTTCTATTTCTATCACTCTATGGGGAGAGAAATTAATATTGTACTATTATGTTAATTATCAATTGTGAGGGTGGCTAGGTGGTGAAGTAAATAGAGCCCCAGTCCTGGAGTCAAGAGGACCTGAGTTCAAATGTGACCTCAGACACTTCACACAAAAACTAGCCATATGACCTCAGGCAAGTCATTAACCCCAACTGTCCTACCTTCTCCCCTCCAAAAAAAAAACCCCACAATCAATTATGTTTTTTTTGATCCACCCTCCTATTTTAGTCAAGTTCCCTCTTCTGAAGAGATAAGTCAGTCTCTGAAGCATGTGACTGAGTAAAGTTACCACTCCTAGCCCCCCCAAGGCATCTGTCAATTTCCTAACTGGTTTGGCTCAAGCCCCATCCAAATGCAACCCTTGCTTTTGTTTACTCTGTAAACTGGATTAATTTGAGTTAGATGTCCCCAGGGAGTATGAGCTTTGTCCTTGTTTCCTTCATTAACATTTATGGTGGTGGTGGTGGTGGTGGTAGTGGTGGTGGTCTTTGTTCCTCTTTTTTGAAGAGAATCAAAATGACATCAGACATTACTATGCTAAACTAAAGTTTCAATATGTCCAATTGTGGCTGATCAGACCAGAGAGCATGGAATGCTCTACCACAGGTAGGGGAATAGTCAGTAAGTTCTATGAAGTGGACTTTCTCTTGAATTTTCAGGTGACTGTAACACTTTGGGAAGGGATACTGAGAAGGTTCATTCTTCCAATGAAATTTTCTGTTAGACAGCCTGTGTCCCAAAGAGATCATAAAAAGGGGAAAAGGAAATACATGAACAGATATATATATATATATATATATATATATATATATATATATATATATATATATATATAACCCCTCTTTTTGTGGTTGCCAAGAATTGGAAATTGAGAAGCTTATCAATTGGGGAGTGGCTGAACAATCTGTTGTATACAAATCTAATGGAATACTATTGTTCCATAAGAAATGATGAGCACACAGATGTCAGAAAAAACCTGGAAAGACTTCTGTGGAGTAATGCAGAGTGAAGTAAGAAGAACCAGGAGTATATTGCACACAGTAACAGCAACATTGTATGATGATCAACTATGATAGATTTAGGTCTTTTCAACAATAAAATTATCCAAGACAATTCCAAGACAGTGTCACAATTGAAAATGCTATCCATATCTAGAGAAAGAACTATGTAATCTGAATGCAGATCAAAGCATAGTGTTTTCACATTGTTGTTTAATTATTTTACTTTCTCATGGTTTTTCCCTTTTGTTCTGATTTTTTCACAATATTTCTGATGTGGAAATATGACTGATATGGTTATACATGTATAACATATATTGGATTGATTTCTATGTAGGGGGAGGGGGAGGGAACAGGGAAAATTTGGAACTCAAAATCTTATAATACTGAATGTTGAAAACTATCTTTACATGCAATTTGAAAAAAAATACAATAAACAGGGAAAAATAAAAATATTTCTTTGAGTTTTTAGTACCCAAAGTAAATAATAGATAGCTTATACATCGAGCTTAACAGAAGAGTTACTGAGGACAGGGACAGCTTTTTTTTCCTATTCTATTTTTTAAGCCACCCCCCTCCCCAGTTTAGATCAGTGTTTGGCATATGGCATGTATGTAATAAATACTTATTAACTGATTGATAGGTTTATCTCATGATCACAGATGTTGAATGAATTCCTTTAAAATCACACCGAGGTAGTTTCTCCTTTTGAACTTGATACAGAGAATGTTTCATTGCATCTTTTTTTAAAATTTTCTTGTTTGCATGATTCCTTTCCACAATTCCACAAAGTTACATATTTTCTCCCTGTCTTTCCCCTACCCTCAACCCCAAACTATCAATCCCACTGTAAAGCTCCTCCCCCAATCTGCTCTCTTTTATACCCTCCTCCAAAGCCACTGTAACTTTCTGGTAGGGCAGGAATGGTCTCCCTACCCCAGTTCCTGTATATCTTAATGCCCAATTGCATGTAGTTAATAATGATAAAAATAATAATAATAATAATAATAATAAATATATGTGTCTGTGTTTTAACATTTGATTGTAGAGCTTTAAATACTAGATTCTTTTGGTTCCTCCCTTGTCACCCACCCGTACTGGAAGAACAAGCAATTCAATATGGGCTATACATGTATATTTACGTAAGACATTTCCACAGTGCACATATGGTGAAAGTCTGATAATATGTCCGTCCTTACTATCCTGCCCCTTCCTTGTTCTATTCTCTACTCTGTCACTGTGCCTTTACTGTCCCAGCAACCCTCCCCCAGACCCTGCTCTCCCCTCTGTCATCCCACCTCTCATCCATATATCTCCTACTCTCCTGTGTGGCAAGATATCCAGTTTAGAGTTTACATCATTCCTTCCCTAAGTCAAATTCAAAGAGTAAATGGAGGTAAAGTTGTGACAGTTATCCTTTGCCTCTTTTATATGGGATGATTAACCCCATTTTGTCTCTCCCTGTCTCCTCTCATTTTAGTACTCTCTCACCTCAGAATTTCACCTTTTAAAGTATCATCCCTTCCTATTCAATTGACACTGTACCCTCTATGTACACATACACATACATAGTCAGATATGTGTTCATATGCATATATACCCTCCTATATAGACACACATACATACATACATACATAGACACACACACACATATATATGTGTGAATATATATGCATGTATGTATGTATGTGTGTGTATTGCCTTCACCTATACTCCTACTAAGAAAACTTTCTTAAGTAGCTATTATCGTTTTTTTGCATATTGGCATGTAAATAGTTCAACTTTGTGTAGTGGTAATTAATTTGTTTGATCAGATGTTAAGTAGTTCCTAGTAACCTAGTGTTAAGTATAGAACTCTGTCCATTGGTGAGAAGGTGTGAATTCCCAGAACTCTGTCCATTGGTGAGAAGGTGTGAATTTCCCTGTGACTTGGAAGAATGCTATTGGCT